>JAGXEW010000603.1:0-25151 GCA_030684275.1 Acipenser oxyrinchus oxyrinchus
TATATTAAAACATACGACAAACAGCAGTAAATCAGTAATGCATACTGCATATCCCCCACCATGGCTGTAAATACTATATTCGACTGGTATCATAAATATACATGTCTGCCTCCATTGTATTGCCAGGTGCTGATGTACTCAGTAAACTTGCAATAAATAACATCCTTACTATCACATTTGAATCAAGCAATTCTTAAGAATATACACATGTGTGAAAACGGAAATGTGACATACATTGCTCCCACTATCTGGCAAATGGAATAATAATATGGGACTCTTTTTCTAGTCCTGGGCAAAGAAATACATACCCCAGCTTCCACAGCAGTAGCTCATGTTTGGTTTATGGTGACAAATCAGTTGCATTTGGTAGTTTTGCAACATACTTTCATTGCCTGTTTACGGACTCTTTTAAAACACTCATTGCGGAAGTTAACTGTCATTGACTGGTACTCAATTTTAAAGGCGAGGGAAGCTTTTCTTGGTTTGAAATCAAACACATTAATAAACAGGTGTGTTTTGATTTATTTAATCCCTGCAGACAAATTCTTCTTGAAAGCAATTTCTCTGAAAATACAAGTATCAGCACACACCTATTAACTACTAAAACATAAATCAGAGACTCGGAAATGATTGGGCCTGTATGTATTCTCGAGTCATTTCTGGGTGTTGTTTTCTTTGTGTTTATTTTGCTGCTCTTACCTTGCGGCTGGCCCTGCAGGGGGAGCACGTTCTGGCCCAGCTCCCCGTTGAGCCACAGCTGCATGCGGATGAAGGGCTCCCGGCCTTTCTGGGTCAGCTTGCTCCAGGGCTTGGGTCGGGACAGCATATCACTCACACTCCCCTGAGACAGACCCAGGACCTGTGAGGGGAGAGAAGACACTGTCAGCGCAAGCACACACAGCATTCCAGCACGCTTGCTCACTACATGCTATTCTTCTGAAAATACACACTTGAAATTCAGAGATCTGGACCTCTTCTACACGCGTGGAGCAACCAATGCAACCAATTTACAACCAATTCATTCGATAAGAACACATCATCAGCAAGGCCTAAGTATAATGAGTTTGGTGGTCTCAAATTAGCCCTCAGTGGAATCCACATTAACAAAGCAAGCACACAAACCATTGTGCTGTAAGAAAACGTGAGGACTAAACAGCAAAGAAAACGTTTTAGCCATGTCATCATGTTCAACCTCTACTGAACCAAGCTCTCTCTGTGTAACACCTTCCCAGGGTTAGAAACTCTCAGTAGCTCTGCTAGTGTTGAGTTTCCAGCCCTGCACCCCCCGCCCCCTTGCTGTCCTTTGACTCTGTGGTGAGCGCGGGCCCTGACCTTTTCTCCGAAGATGCGCTGGCAGATTCCGTTTTTGGCCAACTTGTCCTTGACCTGCCTGGTGAGCTCCAGCGTGTCCACCTCCTGGTACATGTAGAACTCGTACTGCTCAGGGGTGAGCGGGGGCACGGCCGGCTTGGCAGGCTTGCCGAGGGGCAGCAGCGGGGAGGAGGGCAGGGGGCTGCTCTGGGGGGTCTCGCTGCAGCTGGCTCCCTGCATGCTCAGCTCCGAGCCCTGGGAATAGGGAGACTCGGCGCTGGGCCAGTCCTTCCAGTAGTCTGAAGAGGAGGAGGGGGCGGTCGAGGACCCTGCCAGCCGGGGGGGCTTCTAACAACAACGGGAACAGGAACACAAGACAGGCAACCAGTCAGCAACCACGCTTTCCAAAGGGGGATTTATCATTGAAGGGATCGCATTACGAATTTTTCATCTTTTACCTGTTCAATGTCCTATAATGCGTGTTCCCAGCAAATGTCCTCTTTTTCAAACAGTGGGTCCGCTTCTAAGAAGACTTCTTAAAGCAATTTCTTTTTTTAAACAATTATTTTTATTCATTTTCCAATTTCTCTCCTAATTTGGAATGTCCAATTATTATTCAACCTGGCTCACAGCCGAAACGAGTGCCGTCAGCTGTCCGCTTTCTTTCGCTCTGCAAGCCCGCCGTGCAGCCATATTCAGAACTTACAGCATCGGAGGATCACGCAGTTCTGAATTGCATACAGGCCGGTCCGCAGGCGCCAAGGCCAGCCACAGGGGTCTCTGGTGAGCCAAGGACTCCACAGCCGACCTAACCCCTTTCCCACCGGGCAGCACTTGGCCAATTGTGCGCCACCCCCTGGGAACGCTCGTCCACGATCGGCAGTGGCATAGCTTGGATTCGAATCAGCGATCTCCAAGCTGTAGGGCGCATCCTGTACTCCAGTGGAGTGCCTTTATCAGATGCGCCACTCAGAAGCCCTTTCCTTAAAGCAATTTTGCAGAGATTTTTTACAAATTCCTTGTTGCTACAATTGCAGAGGGGCAAAAATTACAGTCACACACTACTAGCGGTCATTTCTTATACTGCCTTTTAGGAGTCTTTTCAGAGGCGTTCCTGTGGTTGAAAAAGTTGTATTAATGTATATGCTAACTAACTACTCCTTATGAGTTTCGTGAAAATCTGAGCAGTTTACATTATGCCCATTTTTGTTTATTTAAAAGTAGGAAATTAATTATACGACTTTGTCTTTCAGTAAAGTCACTTGGTGCTGAAAGATCTGCCAGGGTTTAAGAGACGCTCAGTCAGGGCCAGTAGACAAAGGTCTCGGTTATCTGCCTTCACCACTGAAGCACATATTCATTTTACTCGGTCTGTTAGACTAGATAAATAAAAGTGATCTTCAAGATTTATTACGGTTTTGACTAATTGTGAACTCTTTCTGAAGTGTAACATTCTGCCATTAATCTATAGAACGTGTCATTGCGCAATGTGCAAGGAGTATAGGGATCTGGAGACGTGCTTAATAACCATGTTATCTACACGCGCCACAATGTCGGACACATGATTCGCGAAAAATAATAAAGATTACAGTTCTCAAATAAGCATTTGTTTCATCTTGTCAGTACTGCAGCAGCTAGTGAACTATCCCCTGCAAATGTACTCTATTCTTTTCATTTATAAACTTTGTTTGAAATAATCCGACTTCCATCGACTGGGGCTACTGCCTATAATACTGTTGGCTTTTCATTTCTGTAATGAATTTTGGAGTTTACAAAAAAATCCACACAACAGGGATAAAGCAGAAACGTTTCCCTACATTGCTCTACACAGAAGCGCTTGATTTTCATTTTGAGAAGTGGATTGCTCAAGCTACTGTCTACTGAGGGCTAAGTTTAGACCACCGGACCCATTACACAGTACTTGAAATCAAACCTCCAGCGATAAGAGGCTAGTCCACTAACCCACTGCCCCGCCCGGAGATCTGAAGTCCAGCTCATACCTCTTTGCTTTCCTCCTGTTGGCGGCTCTCGTCTCCAGTAGGGGGTGCGCTCCGCCTCTCGGAGTGCATGGTGCTCCACCACTGGTCCCTCCAGGAGCCCCCACGCCCGCTCTCTGCGTTCTTGCCTTGCTTAGGGCCTCCGTCGGTGATGCCATGCAGCTCTGCGATGGATGACTCCGTGCTCTCTTTCTTGATGGAGCCTCCGGAGTGGAAGTCCAGGAAGGAGGAGGAGCCAGTGCCCTTTTTCAGGGACAAGGCCAGTGGGGAGAAGGTGGGGACAGCCGTCAGGGAGGCAGAGGTCAGTAGCTTGGGAGACAGCAGTGATAGGTCTGCCTGGGAGATGGGCGTGGCTTTGAGGACAGGCTCTAAAGCAGCCTGCTGGGCCTCCATCTCACGCCGGGCCTGCTCCAGGATTGAGCGGATAGCCTCATCAGAGCTGCCGATGCTGCCCCCTGATACACTGCTGGAGGGGGGAGGAGGCTTGGAGGGCTCCACTGCAGACACAGGCACAGAGTTATTAAAGAGGTGAACTGAACACATACACTGAACCATTTACCGGTATTAACTACATGGGTTTAGTATATACTTCTGCAATTGTTAGGATGGAACTCAACACATTAGCAGCATGTTTTAGCAAACTTGTTTTCCTGATCCTAGACTTTTACTGTACTGTATAGTGTCGCTTTACCGTAGTTAATGTACCTCAATGTTGACGTTTACAGTATGTAATAAAACCCTGCAGATGTAGAGTAATTGAAGGAACAGCGCAGATTACAGCAACTTTCATTAACCATTACACCTGGTTATAAAAATGTGTTCAGACTGGATTGTTTTGAAGTTTTACGGGAGCTTTATTTTTTCCCTATTTTTACAGAGGGTGTATCAAAAATCACAGATTTTCACCCATAATTTTGAACCTTACTGCAACATGAACACAATTGGCTTATGTGGTCTTCCCATGTCTTGAGAAATCAAGTAATGCTGCAACCTTTCAACTCTGTTAACTCCACAGAGTTGAAAGGTCACATATTTCTTAATATCTTAATAACCATTGATAATCACTGTCAACACAAAAAAGGGTAAGGGAGGGGTTTTTAAATGGTATTTGTAGCTAAATCTACTTTAACCCTTTGCTGTCCTATGTCGGACCTGGTCCGACATTGCAATTATTCCTATCCGGTCCAATGTCGGACCCTGTCCGACATCATCAAAAAGACGCAAAAAACTGGTTTTTAGTCGTTTTTTCTCTGGAAAAAGCCGAGAAAACCATTCAATGGCTGAGACAAGCCAAAAAAAAAAAAAAAGGGCGTATCTCATGAATAGTCATACTTGCCCCTGGCAGCAGATAACGGCGGCCATAAGGAAACAAGCTGGCTGCTGCTGCATCAGCACTCAGAGAATATCACAGACATTTGCAGAGCTTTTTTGAGATGTTATAGTAATAAAATAATGACTTGGATCGCATTATTGAGGTGTTTGGTGATAAAATGAGTGATCAGGAGATGATTGATCAGTATGTACGACTATTATTATTATTATTTATTTCTTAGCATATGTGAAAGCTATAGCGAACGAAAGGGTGGGGCTGGGCTGGAGATGCCTAGTGAGTGCTTTGTTGATATGCAGGGCCTTTTAAACCCGTTTGACTGTGGAAAAAAATACTTTTAAACAGCGCGTCTAAAATTAACTGCGCGTGTGAAAATAAATTGGACCTGACGCGCAATTAATAAATGGACTGCAAAGGGTTAAATGCAGTAGAATCCCAGGGAAGAACAGCAAAAACGTGAAACTATTCTGTGTACAGCAGTGGCCCTCCATTTGTGCCAGCTGGCTTCTGTTGTAAACATGACTGACTGTAAGGGCACGGCTGCACTGCACAGGGAACGCTTTCACAGGCTGACTGCCTCACCTGTTTTCTGCACCTGCAGCTCCCTCTTGGCTTGCTCCAGGATGGACTTGATGGCCTCGTCAGACCCGCTCTCTGAGGTTCGGATCCGGGTCGTAATGTTCCCTGCGAGGGCAGAGACCAGAGAGTGAGGCCACAGGAGGGGGAGAGAGGCTTTACCACTTCAGCACAGGCTAAACAACCCAGTCAACACAAGTCAACCCTAAACCAACCCTGCAGTCCAGCACGAGATAGGGAAAGAACCGCACTCCACACTCAGGATGTGCAATACAATCCCTGATACTTTACTAAGGGTCTATTGTAATGATCTAAATACTTTTAACTCTGTATCAATCCAGCTCCCGTTTCCCCATTGACACCCTTATCAACAATTAAAAGAGACAGAGGAAGGAGATGTGCAAAAAAACTAAAAGATTTAAGACGGTGGTATTAAAACTCAGCACTGCTTATATCATTAAAATAGACTGTAGCACTGTTTACTTTTAAACACATTTAAGTGCGTACACTTGCTTTGAACTTTTTTTTTTTTTTTTTTAATCCTGCACACCTGTGTAATGCATTATGCACACCCATATTCTCTTTTATAGATTTTGCTAAAATTGATAACTAGACAGCCTATATTTTAATGATGGACAAAAACTGTTGTACTGTGTAGTATACAGAATGCCGGGATTGTTTTTATAGTTGGAAACACTAAAAGAAACTCAATTTGATGAAAAGCACTTCGACTAGAAGGCTTTCTCAATGTCTTCACTGTTTTATCAGAGATGGCGTTAAATGGACAGGGTTGAATTAGCTCAAACGGCACGCTGTGCACGAGTCAAGGAGGTTACAGTAACCAGTGGGCTGAGTACGTCCTAATCCCCTCACACCTCCTGAATCTGACGGTCCCACAGCTGCTGCTAATATCCTACCCATAGCACACGTTCCTGAAGCGATACAAATGGTTCAGAGAGGGAGAACCTCATTTGAAAGAACTAACAAAGTCAGACTAAAACTCGCCTTTCCAGCTTATCATGCAGATCTGAACTGGGAGACTTTTTATCCTGGTTACTTATTACATAGAAGTGACGATCACAATGGTTCATTGCACTAGTACAATCGTTTGATATGGGTATTTTAAATAGACCTTCGGAGACTTTAAAGTGTATTTTTTGTTTCAGCTTTCAAACCTGTATTAACACAGTCAACTGAACTAAGTGGTCATCTTCTCAGACCAGCTAGTAAACCCAAGACATACATGTGCAAGTAAATGGCACCTGTCTACAGCAACCACAAATAAGCAGCCCCTTCGGAGACCAGTTAGTTCAGATTTCACTGTATTTCCACCACATCAGGAACTGGCTATTTCTTTTGTTTTTTTCCCGGGTGACCCGACCCCCTCCTCTTTCCTGAAATACTCATGTCGCTGTTTTTTTGTTTGTTTTTTTGTTTTTTTTTACCAGATTCCAGGCCAGAATGAGAAACGTGTGCAAAGCTAAGACAACCACACACAAGTATAGTTTATCACACTCCAATCACCAGAGCACAGACCTGGCCACGACGTACCTTCTGAGCCATTTCTTCTTTTCGGTAGCTCTTGAAATACTCTGTTCAGGTTCTGGCCTGGATTCTCTGTTGAAAAACAAGCGGCGACAGATAGAAGATGAGTCAGGGGTTGGACATCCCAATGGAACTGGGGAGGGGGTTAGAATCAGGGGAGTGGAACTGAACTAAACTGATCTCGACAATATGAGCCTACAGCAATTCTGTACTGGCAGCCACTTTACAGCCAGTAATACACAGCAAAGACTTCCTACCCCCTTCTAATTACTGGTGCCAATATGCAGTCCCTTTGGTTTTACTGTATTTACCGTGTACATCTGACATGTTCAGAAACTGCCTGAAACAAGGGATCAGCCACAAAAAGGGCTAAGTTACAACTGAGTTTATATTGACCCATTGGCAGCTTAAATTTTAAGGAACTTCTTCAATTAAATTAAAAACAAGGGCCAATTTAGCCCAAGCTTGGCCCCACTGTAGATACTGAATCTTTTATATGGCTGATCCTTCCTTCCAGGTGTCTCCATCCATTCTAACCAGACTGCAGTAATTACTGCTGCTCAATCCCTTCTATGTTGCAGCTATTATAAATATGTTCTTAATCAATGGGCTAGTGATTTTGGCTCGCTCTTTTAAAGAACTACAGCTTACTCCAGACGTCTTTTACTGGGCTATTTAGACAATGCCTGTGTGCTTAGTTTCGTACACCTCTGGCACTATTGCTAGCTATTACTGGAACAGTATTGACACAGAGCTGTTCCCGACCAACTGATGTATTACTCTGCATTCCATTGTATATTACTTGTTGACTATACCTCAAATCCTCATCAATTCTGTAGCAGGGTTACTTCAGATTGTACTTTATTTTGACTGCTTATTTTTTTTTATCAGTTTCATTTCTGGTAAGTTTCTATGCATTGATGTTTTCCGGAGCGAACGTTTTCTACTGTGCAGTTGTGTCTTTTTAGAGTTTTCAGTTTGTGTTTTCTATTTAAGCTTCAACAAAGCCTAGGACTCGGGTCTAGGAAGTGTGCTGTTGCTCTATTTCAGTATCTAACGTTCCCTCTGCAAATAAAGGAAGGGTCTTGTACCTGTGTAACAGCCTCCCTCTGCTCCGTGCTGGTTAAGCAGAGAAAGCAAAGCTTTTAAAATACTGTAATGTATGTTTTCGGTGGCTCCCTCGAATCATGCTGACAGTGTATTTCCCATACACTCTTTGTTGTGTCAGGCCCGCGAGTGGAAGAATACAAGAGAAACACACCCTCAACATGCTTAGGGGTGGCCACCAAGCACTGATATTATAATATGCTCTGCTGGGGACATGACTGATAATACTGCACAACAACTGGGGAACGAGTGAACGGGAACTAAAGCTACAGAAAGGTGGGGACATTTCTTTAAAAGGGGTGTAAGTCCCACCTTTCAGTTTGGATAGAGCTCATTCTCCTTATACAGGCACTGCAAGACTTTTAAAAGCTGAACAACTGAATGGGCAGCAGACATTTCCTTTGTAGCAATTCCAAACAGCAGACACGAATATGGAGACTCAAGAACACATGTTCCACGAGCTCTGCTCAGTGTGCCACACAGAGTTCTGCCACGGGCAGCATTTTGCTTAGCTGTCATGTTCAGTAACATCGTGTTCCCTGGTTGTAATTAAGAGAGACTCCTATTAGTACCTACTGTTAAGCACACATCAAGCCGATACTTGTCATGTTGGCATTTATGGATTCCTGATATAATTATGTACACAGCTTTATTGTAGGGACTGGCCATTGTTTATTCACAACTGGCTCAACCAACATGTAAAAGTGTCTCATTTGCCATGACAAACTTGATCCAAACTGGGATTTGATCCAGTACACCAACTGGGAAAAATATTTATATCTCTATAGTAAAATACTAGACAACAAAACAAGATTAGAATTAGAAAAGGGGGTTCTGTAGTCTACTGCAATTAACATTGTTGTAATCTTAAAACAATTTGGCAGTGAAGCAGGTACTTTTTTACCAGACAATACAAACGTAACTGAGAGAATCATGGCACACAGCTGTGTACCAAATATTAAGACAATAGCTCTTACTTGAACAATACCCACAATCTAACATGACCTAGAGAATCACCAAATACAGTACCAAGCAAGCCACAATTTCAAAGCGTTTTATCATCCAGAAACCAAAACGTCACACTCCTGGAGGTTTTTACATTGAAATATACTACCTATACTTCCTGTGCAGCAGGTATGAAGACCCCACCTGCTTTCACAGTGGTGGCAGGGGAAACTAGCTCAACCAAGTGAAGTGAAAATAAATCTTGCACTGAACAATATACACGATAAGGGAGGAAGAAAATGATTTTTAAATGTTTGGTTATTCCCCTTTAAAAGTTACTAATATCACTGCTTTATTCATGTCTACCTCTATAAAGCGCTGCGACGGATCTAAATGTTTACAGTCTGGAACATGAGTCTATTATTTATAAAGACTAACAGAGGTTGTTCATGCTCAGCTTTTAATTGTTCTCATTTTGTTCTTGTTAAATTCGAACCGGAGCAATTCCCAGATAATGAATTAAGTGACAAGCTCTCTGACAGAACTGCAGTTCAGCAATAATGAAATACATTTAAACATTTTAGCAACATTAATTTTAATAATTGTATTCAGTATAACCAAGTTATAGACCATGCAATAGAATAAATATACACTGCCACTGTTCAGAGAGTTTCCCAATGTTTAAAATGTCTAGTTTTGTATATATGTATATAATTCACAAGCTTTTAATATGATACTGTCTTCACCTTCACCCATTGAGGGGTAAAATGAAGAAAAAATCTCTCACCAAGTCATTCTGCATTCATGTACTTGTGGGATGTCTTGCTTATTACAATCCTTTGCTTATTTTGACTGGGGGATGATTATATATTCAGGGATACCAACATATTTAGAAAGCATGCAGACTGTGTGGGGGGTAAAATGGGTAACAAATGTCCCACCCCGAAGCACTACAAACCATTGGAGTTGATTTAATAGTTCATTGAGTTACATTACACACGTACTACACAGTTAATAAGAACCCGTGACTAACACCCTTAATATTTCCACATGTGCCATTTGGTGATCTTCACCACACATTCTCATTGCTTATGAATGCAAGCTGGTCAATGCTGGCTGGTGCTATAGAAGCGAGACACATACCTTTTAATCCTTCCCAGTGAACAGCAGCACGGAACTAAATGCATAAAGCATCAGTATGCTGGTACGCACGCTGCCTTCATAGGCATTTCCCAGCACGCCAGGGTTTTAACAATACAAATCAAATGTAAGTTTCTAATGTTCTTATAATACAGTTAGTGGTCCTGCAGCAATAGAAAATCCACCTGATACTAAAGTTTCTGCATAATAATAATTGTAAATCGTGTTGCAAACCTGGTGATCAGTTTGTGTTTTAATCCACACTGGCTTATTTTCTTACTGCAGTGGTACAGAAACTTCCATCAAAAGAAGGATTTTGCGTGTTGGAAGAAACCAAGTGAGGCCTACATGCAGTATTGGTATTGGATTGTTTGAGATCTTATTACTTGGTTCTAGAGCGTCTTATTGATTCCTAAAACGCGTGTTAGAGTCTGTATTCTTTTCTAGATGAAGCAGTCAACAGACAAATAAAGCATTCTGACGGCTTTGTATTGTGTACTAACACTGCCAAAAGGCCATTAACTTTATAAGCCATGACCCCAATAGAACAGTGGTAACAGACAAGACAGCGCTCAAAATGACAGCCAACAGCCTTACATCCGTTTCTTTTAAATGAATAGTTATCATACATTTCTATTAGTTAAGCATTAATCTCTAATCATGTTAAGCGCTGCTTTTCTGTTCCACTTCCAAAACAAGTTTGAAACAAGTTTGAGAGTAAAAACAATAACACCAATAACATCCCCATTGTGGGGCCAAGGGCTAATTCATAAAGCATTAGTACGCTGGTGGCCGCATTGCACACACAGGCATTTCCCAGCAAGGTATTGTTTTATTAATACAACACCAAGACCTGAATTAAATCAAAGATAATAGCTACAGCTTTATCTAGTTCTGATGGGACCAACACTTTGATTTGATCCTGGACCAAAAGTTTCAAAAGTTCATGTCATACCCTTTATAGGTTTGTTTACCACAGTATTTCAGCACTCATGTTTAATATGCATTTACCATAGTTTACCATGTTTTTAAATATGCTTTACGATACCTCTATGGGCTGTACAAAGTTCATGCTTCACCATGCTTTCAGTATGCTTTGGTTTTGCTATGGTAAACTTTTGTAAGTGTGAATGAGGCTGGTGTATGGTTGTGTGTGGGTGTTTCGGCTCAGCTACTCACCTCTCTGTCGGCCCTGGATGCTGCGCAGTGCTAGGATGTTCTGCTCGTCGGACAGGAACTGCTTCATCTTGTGGAAGGGCTCCTTGCCGCGGATGGTCAGCTTGTTCCAGGGCTTGGGCCGGGCCAGGATCTCGCTGACCGAGCCTTGGGACAGGCCCAGCACGTAGTGTCCGAAGATGCGCTGCCCGATGTTGTGCTTGATGAGCTGCTCCTTGACCTGACGGGCGATCTCCGCAGTGTCCATGTCCTCGCCCTCGGAGGCGCTGCCCGCGCCCTCAGACTGGCATGGGGAGGGAGCCATGCCATTGACATCCGGGCTGCCGGACTGCTGCTGCTGCTGGAGGGGGCTGGCGGACAGGGAGTTTGTGCTGTAGTGCCCGGGGGAAAAGAGCATGGTGGGGGTGCCTGCACTGGACTCCTGGAGGGCCTTGGAGTAGAAAGTCTGCATGAGCTGGCGCTGAAGTAGGGAGTTCAGGGCCACCTTCCCCGCCAGAGGGAAAGCAGTGGCTGTGCCAGCCAGAGAGGACCCAAAAAAATCCTGTCCGATTCGGTGGGTGAGAATTGGTGGGTGCCGTTGGCTGGAGGCCTGCTCTGCAGCGCCCGGTGCTGTGGTTGGCAGACACCCGTAGCAGCTGGGAGGGGGGAGGGGAGGCTTGAAGGATGGCAGCAGCTTTGGTGGAGGTGGTGGTGACGGCGCGCTGGCTTGCTTCCGGTGTCGGCTCTTTCCCTTTCCTCCCGGCTGACCCTACAAGAAAGGTCAAACACAATGCATTATGGGGGAGCGAAAGGGTGTGCGTCAAAAAATAAAATAAAAAGCATAGTTAAACTAAAAAAATATATATATTTTTTTAACCTGGGTTTTAAAAAAACTACAAAAAATTGAAGAAAAAAGTGCATCTTTTACTTTATATAAAAAAAATAAAAAAATAAAAAAGATAAATATGGCTATTTGCTCAGACCCCCCACAGACAAAACGCCTATGCATTTGATGTTTGTACCTTTCTTGTATGGTGAAGCCAGTCAGAGAAGCCTATACCAAATTCAAGTCTTTCCAATTGATAGAAACAAAACAAAGGCCACCGCTCTCCAGCCAGTGCTGACAGAACCCTGTTACAAGTGGTCTGGAGTCCTGGGAGCTCAGGTGGATTAATGTCAGTTAGTCCGCTTCTCTCTCACCCTGTCTCCAGTATCCAGCTGAGTCCCTGCAGTGGAAGCCTGGTACCGTCCTTACTGCTTAATCTGCAGCCGAGGCAGGGTGGACTGAAACATGCATGCCTGCTCCCCTACTCTGTGGAAGGAAGTACAGTGCATCTGCCTACTAACAGTGTCCTGTGTCGTTTGCCTGATGAACGCTAAACTGCAGCGATGTGCTGTCCCTGGCAGGCATGTAGATCTATGTAGGCAGAGGCAGCTGTGTCCAGGCTACCTGCTTGCTGGTCTTTCTGCTGAATCTCTTTCCCTTCTTTTCATAAGTGATTGGGGGCTGGATGGTTACAGCTTTTGGGATGTTTGATTGTTACAGTCTTGTGTTGCATCACCACACATTGCTTATCCTTGAGGCCAGTGAACAGAATATATGTGTGTGTGAGTGTGTGTGTGTTGTGCCAATATGGAAGAAAAATCCTGGTGGACTGAGGCCAGTGAATTGTCTTTTGTGCCACAGTACTTTAAAAAGATACCAAAAACTAAAAACTGAAAACAGAAAAAAAAAAAAAAATTCTGGTGGATTGAAGCCAGCGAATCGTTACCAAAGTCCTTCATGTTTTAAAGGAACTCCCGCCCCAAAAAAATGTGAAAGAAAAATACTGATGGATTCTGTCATTGTAAAATTTTGTGCAAATTTTACAAAAATAAAGATCAAAAAAATAAATAAAAGTTGCCGACTAAGGACTGAACAGCACTGCCCGACTTTGAAGTTTCCAAAGAGCTTGATGTGGATCGGTTTTGAAACTGATAAGGAGGGACTGATATAAACTGCAGTGGGTTGGTTGTAGCTACCAAGAATATACATTGATTAGGACAGCAGTATTGAAAGACTACAGGCAATGAGCCACATCTCAAACTGGAACATTTCTGAGAATATACCAAAATAAAAATATATCAAAATGTTTTTGATTGAACAGAAACTCCTACAGCATATTAACAATGAAATGTAGTACATATATAACCCTCCTATTATGTTGAGAATGTGTCTACATCTATCACATTGACTCCAAGCATAACCTATGTGAAGATAATCTGTAATTAGGATTTTTTTATGATTATGTTCACAATCCCAAGTTATCCATTAAGTTATCCATTACTATTAAACACTCAATACTGCTAAATTTAAAAGAAATGTGGTATTTCTAAAGGTTGAAAGAAAAGTCATAAAATGTCATGATGAAGAGACTATGATTCAAAACTTGAATGCTCTATCAGGTCAACCTGACCTAAAGCAAAACAGGACTCAAATAATTTGTATAACACCTTGACACCTCTCTTTAACCTTGCAGTGCAGCCACAGCTACACAAACAGCACCTGTGTCTGTGCAGAATGATTAGTATCGCTGAAGATTCAGATTAAACTCTTTGGACAGTTTCTTGATGCTCCCCATACGCATCACAGATTTCACGATACCTGTGAAATGTGCCATTACCATGTCATATGTAGTTCCCTGTGAAAAGTCCAGTTTCTGAAAGAATAGTGTAAATATACTTAAATATAAACACATATTTCTGCTAAAGATCTCTCTGTCCAGTACAAGGGGACATGTAACATGTCTGTTGTTATTTTTACATGTATTTATGTTTTTATTTTGGTTGATAATTCACTGATGACAAAAATGTAAATGTCTTTAAAAGGTGGACAAACAAAATATTATACAAATTAGCATGTACTATTTTTCAGGTAAGCATTTAAAGATTTTGGAACATTTGTTGAATGAATTTTGAATGTGACTACTCTGTTTAAATACATATATTATGTTTCAATCATGAAATATCTAAAAATACCTATTTCTAAAATCGTGAAATAAGCCATTTTTTACCATGAAAAAAAATACAGCCCTAATCATAGATCACTTGTTTCTGCACTACTGTTACAAAGTACCATTGGAACAACACTATTAACAATGTGGATGAAACCTTGTGTGGGAGAATGTATTGTTGTTGGCTCCAGAGAGGCTCCGATGTCATTCTTCTTGCTGCTGTATCCCTCATATTCACACTAACACCGGGTTACTCTTTAAGCACATCTCAAGGTGTTTGGTGTTCCAATACATCCGGGTTCAAAAAGCATTCATTAAAAATTACATTCATTTTGTTTTAACTGGATTCTAGAAGGATGCAAAATAACCAGCTTGAACTAAAGTTTAATGAATGCATTACTAAAATAAAATGATTGATCAACTTTGAATGAAATTACAGTTTCTGTTTGCTAAATTACTACTGTAAGTGATTCAAGTCTAAAATGCATTGTGATGCACAGTTACAATACTTAAATGTGCTTCTCTTTATGCAGACCTGAAGCGTATTCCTGTGACATTTCCATAGCCCTGCACAGAGCACTGCTCAAAGGCCAGGACGGGGGGGAGGGGAGTCAGGGTTTAATGTGCTTGCCCTCAAGGTGCCAGCGTTGCACCATCTAGAATAATGTGTGTAACCTTAAAAGAGCATAAAAATAACATTTGCATGGGGTTATAAACAGTGTGGTCAAACTGTAAGACAATGCAGGCCTTATTCTCAAAGCGTTCTCCCTTTAAGTTACTCAACAAACAACTAAAGGACTTGAATTATGTAATTTAGTTGCTGGTTTCTAGTACAACAAAAATGTCTTTTTCTACTATAAAATAATAAGAGCCTAGAGGAAACGCTTTGAAAACATAAGTCAAGCAGATACACGTCTGATGTAGTGTTTGAAGTTTTAAACATTCATGGAACATTTGTTGAATGAATTTTGAATGTGACTACATTTGTGAGGCGTACTATCACTATAACTCTTGGTGGGTTTTTCCTGTTTGTCCCAAGTCTTAAGCACTGTATGCTTGCTTTGACTTTACAGCACCTGCCTTCAATGTTCTACTGATGATGAAACAGAAGCTGAATCCCCTAAACACACTCTGTGTCGTCTTCAATTGGATTCAATGAAGAGCATATCTGAGATGCCCAGGCCCCCCTCCCCAGTGCCAGGACCTACCGCTCAGCTCGCTGTTGGCAATGCGCAGCGTGGTGCTCTCGGACTGCAGGGCACGGTTCTTCTCCAGCAGCAGCACCTCCAGCGGCTTCGACGCATCCTGGGAAAGGAGGGGAGACCGTCACCAACACACCACACCACCCCGCACCCCAGCACTCAAACACTACTAAAAAAATAATATATTATGGAACTTGTGAATTGCTACAGAACCCCCTACAACTGTTTACAAGAAACACATTACTTGACCTTTATTAAATAAGTTGAGGACACATTGCTCATATTTCTGGAGCCTTGTCTTTAAACAATATAACTACATTTATATTTCTGAATACCAGGATCCACGGCTAGTGCTAGAGTCTAAACCTCACTATCCCAAAATGTTGTTCTATCAAAACCAAGATTACAGTTGGTCACTTAGATTGTGTCCTGTTAGCATGCCTGTCAGTTATTATTGTGCAAGAACAGCATCCACACAATTAAGGACATTTTGTGTAAATACAATACCTGTGTAGCAGAACTTTCAGACGGTACAAACTCCATGGACTTCAAGATACTGCAGAGAAAAAAACAACAGCACTGAATTACCTTCTGCAACAGACAGCAGGGACAATAGCAGTGGTGACTCAACGGCAGCATTCTAGGATAACTGCATCACAAAGAGAGAATCGGCTTCTTTCATGTGAGTTCTGAGATCAGCCTCCATACACGCACACACACACACAACAAGCTTTGTAGTCATCTCCTCTCATCCACACCCTATGTAGTGGTGGTATGTAAAGATAATGGTCGCTAATTCAAATGACTTACAATGGAATTCCAATTGAACAATGAATGGCTTCTTTTTCTTGAGACTTTTATGGATAATATTAAAATACTGGTCCACTGGAATCCATGTGGATCTGTAGACATTCCTTTAATAGGAAGTGCTGTGGGTTTATACTACATACTGTAGTAGACCCTCACATTGATATGATATAGCCATCTGATCTTTCTTTGTGTCAGACAGTTTGTGTCAAATCAACATAACAATAGTATATAAAAACTATCGTATAGGGTGCTGTGTAAGGTACAAGCTGATTTTCACCCACTCAAGGTCAGTGTGGCTAGTAAGCCACTCGTGGGCAGCCACTGGCCCCTAATGGAGTGGATATCAGATTGTATCGTACAGCACCCTACACAGTATTCTATGTATCTGCAACAGTCATTATGATGCACAATCTCTAACTGATTTGAAAAGGTGGGAGAGAAGCAGGCATACTGGATGCACAGGATTTTGATTTGTATCACGATGCCTCTTTATACCCATACTGGAGACTGGGCTATTCCATAGACAGGGTAAGGGCCAGGAGGATGGAAGTCAGACCAACAGGGTTCATTGACAGGGACGGATGGTTATTCATCTAACAGTCAAGCACTTCCCCCAGCACCTACCTGCACCCCCTCCTCTGTCACACACTACCTTCTGCAAAAGAGTTTTTAAAGACTTACTTCAGCTCCTTCTTGACTTCTTCATAGTCACCCTGTCCCTTCAGCTTCTCCTCCAATTGCTGGAGAGACAGCAGGCATTAGGGAAAGTTAACTGTCGATATGTTCAAAATCTCACAACATGGCAAATGTACAGTAAAGTGCAGCAAAGCAGAGGGAAGTACCATAGAATCACAGGGACGCAAAGCAAAAACATGTTCAATTCAAGATGAAATTAGGGGGTACAGCAAAATAGCAAAGCATTGTAAAGCACATGGGTGGAAGATAAAACACAGGGGTGCTGGGGTGCTCAGTAAATCACAGGTGCTGGGGTGCTCAGTAAATCACAGGGGAGCAGGGTACAGCACAGGGGAGCAGGGTACAACATACGGATACTCTGTAAAGCACAGGGGAGCAGGGTACAGCACAGGGGAGCAGGGTACAGCACAGGGATACTCGGTAAAGCACAGGGGAACAGGGTACATCACAGGGGAGCAGGGTACATCAGGGATACTCACCTTCAGTGTGGAGTTCTTGTTGCTGAGCTGCTGTTCCAGCTGGCTGATCTGGCTGGCTGAGCTGTCGCGCAGTTTGCTCAGGCTGGCCTGCAGTCTCTGCACGTCCTCCACCAGCTGCCCGATCTCCCGGTCCTTGGCTGTGAGCTCCACCTCCAGACCGGACCGTGTCAGCACCTCCAGTGCCTGCTCCTGCTGGCACAGACCAGCAGAGTTGGGGTCAATTCTGTTTTTAATCCCAAATCCCTTTTAATCAATTCAAATACCTATTCCAATCATTTTACAAAAAAGGCTTTATTGAGCAAACAAATACTGTATACAACTTAATGAACTTGTCAGGTAACCTGATAAAGCCTATGGCATAAACCTAAAAGACTATGCCGGAAAATGGAATAGGAATTGGAACTGTATAAAAGGGAACTGGAATGAGAAATGGAATTGACCCCAACTCTATAGACCAGACAGCACACCGCACACCAGGGTCAGCCAGGCCAAACCAGCAGGCATGGCACGGACTCACCACCAGTTCAAATGACAAAGCATGCGGCAAGAACCATGATACCTTCCCTTTAGGTATCTATTTAGTAGTGATAACTTACATTGCTGGTGTTTGGGTGCTATCAAATGGCCCAGGCTGTGTGAATATGGGGGAGGTGTCTATGTGCATCAGTCCTCCAGCCTTACCACATCAGGGGCCTTCTGGATCTGCGTGGCCAGCTGAAGGGATTTGTTAGCGGACGTCAGCTGCTCCCGTAGGCCCTCTGCCTCTCTCTCAGCCACCTCGGCTCTCTGCACCACAAAAACAACGGATTCATTTCAACAACCGACAGTTACTACAAGCACATTCATCAAGTCATGAACCAGCGGCTGTAACTGATTTCCTAAACAATCCACCTAATAAACGTTAAGGGGGAGAGAGAGACAGAAAATAAGAAATTCAGAAAGTGATGGATTTTCATTTGAAACGGTACAAGGAGGAAATAATGGAGCCATTATGACAGTAATTTCACGCTTGTGGAGAGGAATCCCCCTGCTGATAGTGGCGTCGCGGGCTGATGAACCTCCCAAACTGAGAGGAGGAACACTGGAGAGACTGCGCCTGCTCTCCCCTCTCCACCCGCCACAAGGATGCAGTGGGGAGGACATTCTGAAGCAAGTGTATTCTGAGAGGTTATTACTAATGACACAAAACTAACAAGAAACAAGAACAAATCAGTAGCTTCTTGCTAGTTTATTTTTTTTACTGTTAAAACTGTTTAATTCCTTTTTGAATACTTGCCTTTCCACTTGTCTCAAAACAGTATCCCCTGAGTGAGTGTGTGTGTATATATATAATTGAAGACATTGAAAAAGACTTCTAGTTCAGTTGCACCGTTTGTCATTGACCTGATTAAGTTTCTTTAAGTATTTCTAAACATCTCTGGATGCTGGCGAGCTACCGTCCTCTGGAAGGCAAAGGTAAGCCCTGCAGGTGTCTGCTTGAGCTAACCAGGTGCTTAGCCAGTAGGGTCTGCTGTAGTGCGATTATGAGAAACAGTCCCTGATGATCCTGCCCCCCTAACCCGGGGATTCAGAGCCAGACGCTCCCTATGGAATCCCTAGCGTAGACTGTCAACTTGGCAAAGCCAGGACTCAAACCGGCACTCCCCTGACTATATGACTCTCCCTGCACACCACTCAGTCATGCTTTTAACAGGGGAGCCACTCAGGGACCCCTGCTCAACCTTGTGCTTACCTCGAATAGGTTTTCAACTCACCTAGAAAACAGTGGAGCAAACTGGAGCAAGGGCTTAATAAAGCTAGCTCAATATACCGGCATCAACATAAAAAAATGAACACATACAACTTTGATTTAGTAGTACAGACTTGATATGTGTTGATAAGACAGATGTCTCTAGATTGACACCAAGGTATTAAAGATGTAATAGTAATCTGTCTGTTTCTATGTGGGAGCTTTGCCAGGATTCAATCCCTCTGTCTAGCCCACACAAAATATCTCCAAATACAATGGTCCCAAGTTCTTAAAACTTTAATGAAACTTGTCATTCTCAGAGGCTAAATAATTACAATAGCTGTGTAAATTAGTCTTATTATTTGATCATAATGTAGCTGATTGCTCTCCAGAAATTATATAAGCAAGAAAAAAAATAATTATAGAGTTTGGGTTAGATAATTACACAGCGGCAGGATTTTAGAAAAATGATCAGAGCTTTTTTCCGTCTTCTAAAGGTAAAATTTAATTACACGCATTGCTTTTGTTCTAAGACACAGCACAAGTATCTGTATAGATTCAGTAAATGTAGTAGATTTCTCAGTACTTACATGGGGTTCAGTTGCCTACTATATTACTACTACTACTCATTGTACTTGTACCTAACACAACAGTTCCAGAAATGTTCTCCACCAAGCACTATTCATTATATTGGTCTCAAATGTGCAGTTTTGAAAGAAACACATGCTACAGCAAACACTATTGTCATTTGAAAACACGATATCTGGCTCTACACTAGGTTAAAGAACTCGCTCTTTGCAAGCCATGTTATTAGACTGTCTTACACTTCCTGGTTCCTTTCAACTGGTGAAATTGTCCCCACCCCTTCACTGGATTCTTTCCAGTCAATAAACCAATCAGCTGTGTCCCTTTATTGACTGACATGCTTTCAGCCAGTAACATGGTGTGATTGAAAACACTGCTGGGGGGAAATGAACAAGGAAGTAAAGCAGTAGCAGACTTCCTCGAAGGCATGGCAAGCACACTGGGAAATGTTCTTGAAGCTAGTGTAGTGCCAGATGTCTCTTTTAAAATGAAAATACATTCCATATAACATGCGTTTCAACAAGAGCTGCACATCTGAGACCTGGGAAGCTAATGGAAGTGCAAATTGGGTAAGATTTCTGGAAGTATTTGTTAGCTACAATTACTTTAACTCGCATGAAGACATTCCTTCCAATTCCAGCTTCCTGTTTTCATTTATAGTTAAATATGAAAGCATTACTACAATGCAAAATAAAAGGAAGAACCTGTAGGGCTTTGTTTGTTACTGGAGGTGCTGTTCAACACATCGTTGGTCAAAATTGCAATTAGCAGCATTCTGCTAAAATGAGCTTCTCACAGTGCCAACAGATGACTTAAATTAAAGTCACCATTTGTCAATTAAATTGGCTTCAAATAAAAGCAGTTGAACAATCACAACAATTGTTATGTCTCTAAAATATCAATTCCAATTCCTTGAAGGAATTATAATTGGGAATTGATTTTAAAAGGAATGGGAATTGAAAAGCAGGAATTGACCCCAACCCTGACACCGATTACAATTTTAAAACCAGAACAAGCCCATCATACAGAGGGTTGTCATAACACCTTTGACTATATTATACCCAGATTTTCAAACAAATAAAACCTGTCCAAAGAAGATCAGAAACTCACCTGGTTGGCTCTCTCCAGATCTGTCATAACCATCTCGATCTCATCAGCCCTGTGAAGGAGAAGACAGTTGATACAGTAACAGGCTTGTCAAACCATACTGTGTACTGTACCCTGATCCAGTATGAAAAGCACAGCCCTTCTTTGCATTGATCACAGATTCTCAATACCTGAAGACACTTTAATGGTCTGGGCAATGGACCGTAAAGCATTGATGATTCCACCCTAGTGTTAAAACATTTAATTAAAGTCATGTATTATAGTCATGTATTATAGTCATGTATTGCGTGCTACTCAGGGGAATAACATTGAAATGAATAGAGGGCAGCAATGCTTATGTGCACACATTGCATACGTGTGAGATCAGGTTTTTAGCATTGTGATACAAAAATGTGAAACAAATGTGAGAAATAAATATCCAGAAACTTGCAGGTATCTGTCATAATGCAACCAAGATTCAAGCAAGACAACTCCAATCCATTCTGATTTCATCCAGTACTCCAGTACATTAGGAGTGGGCTAGACTTATTATTAGTATATCGTGATTTCCCACTACACCATGTAAACTGGATTAAATCAGAATGGAAGCACCTTTTACCGGTTCTCCAGAGGCTCCAGCAGCAGGAGGCTATTTTGGTAAATGCATTTATTCACATATCACCTGCTTAGTACAGCTTCATCACAATGTATACTAAACTCCTTCACCCAAAACAGAACAACAAACATGGCAAGGCTGAACCACAAGACATAACAAGAGATTTTCGCTATACCACAGCTGAGTGCTTCAACCAAACCGCCCACTGAACCCAGAGTTAGATTTTAAAAAGTAAAGACGTTAGCAGTCGTTCATTCTGACAGATTTATACAAAAGACTGATAACCGCTGATCTCCTTAAATGGGTTAGATTAGTCCCAGGCATTTTACAAATAAAAACTCTTTCAAATTGAATTACATCAATAATCCCTTAATGGAGGCTGTGATGTCCAGTGGTTAAAGAAAAGGGCTTGTAACCAGTAGGTCTCTGGTTCAAATCCCACCTCAGCCACTGACTCAATGTGTGACCCTGAGCAAGTCACTTAACCTCCTTGTGCTCCGTCTTTCGGGTGAGACGTAGTTGTAAGTGACTCTGCAGCTGATGCATTGTTCACACACCCTAGTCTCTGTAAGTCGCCTTGGATAAAGGCGTCTGCTAAATAAACAAATAATAATAATAATAATAATAATAATAATAATAATAATAATAATAATAATAATAATAATGTGAATTCTCTGGAGGTGGGTCTTCCATTTCCCAGTGCAAAGTCTGTTGTGAGCTGCCTCTCCAGCACTGTGCAGTGCCTGCGTATAAGTGAGCTGGGCAGGAGGTCTGCTGAGCAGACAGTTAACCTGCACTTGACTTCCCTATCCTGACCTATTCCCAATGCCTGGAAGAGGCGGATCTGAAACTACTGGGATCTGGACCCCGGGAGGCAGAGGGTACAGTCCACATCACATTCTATACCTGCTGTGTCGATCTGTGAATTGATCGTACCACATTAAAGAGGAAGTAGTGGAAAATATAGCGTCACACGTGCCCGTGTTGCTACAACTGTTTAAATAACGCACCTGACATTTTTCTTTTCATTGTTAACATCCTGACAACTTTTACACTTATAAGTCTGTTTCAAAGCTCTTTTCAAAATGTCGCTCTAGTGCACTCATAGTGTAAGGATTATTGTCCACATTGTCAAACAGGTAACACAGCAATAACGATCCATGATGCGGTGCGGACCAGAAAAGCCAGAGCACTTGTTACGTTTTTTTTTTTTTATTTCTCTTCCTGCAGTGATTTACAGGACAGATCGCAACCCCCAGTGCACTAGAGCGGACATTTTGAAAAGAGCTTTGAAACAGACTTTAAAGTTATAAGTGTAAAAAGTTGTCAGGATGTTAACAATGAAAAGAAAAATTACAGGTACGTTATTTAAACAGTTGTAGCAACACGCGGGGACATGTAACGCTATATTTTTCGGAACCCTGCTACTCACTCTTTAAGAATAATACAAACCGTTGGGTTTTTTACATGCATCCCCATTCTACATATAGATGCATTTCTGTAATCCAGCTTGTTTGTACACATTTTGCTCTAAATCTCCCTCTACTTGGCTTGGAAGCTTGCTTTGAGTTTCACTGGAGATCCTAAATACCTGCGCTGAACTGTCCTGCTCATTCCATTCAAATCTTTCAACCCTGCCAGCCCTACCCACCAATATACACAGAGAAGGAGAGAAGAGGCAGGGCCAGTTGAAAGCTTATATTGTCATATGATCTGAAGGGAATGATAACGGCAGGTTTAAAGAAGAATGACAATGATTTAATATTTGAGCAACAGGACCAATTACTCCAAGCATCATGAAATAGAAATGGAAATATTAAAATGACACCTGAAGCTATTTGCTCTTTAAAATCCATCCCCACCTGAAACAATCTTTGGTTTACCCGCTCATGCCATTGAGCCCCTCTCAGTTACAGCCTAATCCTTCAGGCGTGAGTAGCGAGGATCTGGCGGGAGTCGTGCCTCAATGAGAGAGGCATACCAGCAGTAAAACAGAAGGATTACACTGGTGTAGTCTTTAGGTTCCCCTTAATACACTCTAATCGGATATCACATTTTCTATTCTGTTAGCGCAGAGCTGGATCCTACCCAAAGGCTTGGTCGAGGCGTTTATTCAAAGTTCACCTGCTTAGCTCAGAGATTTTACACAGGCTCTGCCAGGGTCACTGCATCACATACATTTGCTTTATCTTGCAATAAATGGACATGTAACTGTACAAAATAAGTCATTTTATCAAGGGGTTTTGGGGGACACTATAAATTACAAGAGTGAATGAAGCCAGAAATCCAGCTGGGTGTACTTAATTTGTTATAATTAGTTGTAAATGTGTACATCTATATTTGCTGGTTGTTTCGAAGAAGCATAGATAAAAATACAGCAATCTAGATATTTCTAATATAAAATCCAAACATATTTGCCTGTTCACAATTGCCTTGCCCACAAATCTACAGTGAAATAAGGAATCTGACTCAAAAAGGTTTCAAGAGCTGTGTAAAATATCTGATCTCGATACTGAACAATGATGGGAAATTAACAAAGCTAAGGAAGATCTTGTAGTTTGACTCCAGGGTACGGTTTAAAATCAGAGAACCACACACTTGTCTCACTGTGGATAGTAATTACAACAAATCCATTTTGCTGTTTTAAAAGAAGAAACCGTCTACAGTTTCATCATTCCCAAACGTCATTTAATGAAAAGGACTACGGAGGATTTTGCCACACACATTGACATGAGCAACTTCCATGAGCGACACTGAAAATGAAAAGAGGGATGAAACAATATAGTGGAGAAAGTGAAACGCAGGGAAGAAATAAACGCTACCAAGCACACCTTACGAGGCACAGTCTAATACGACAGTTTTGTGATCACTGCAAATTCATAGGCTTACGTTAATCGCAGGAAAAAAACAGGCATTACCAGTAAGTATATCCGACGTTAATGCAATCCACAGGGGTTAAGCGGCGAAAGCAGTCAATCAAGGTACAGATGTGAAATATTTCTAAATACCTTTGGATTTAGCTGGATTTGACTCTAAACCCCAGCAGTGTTATAGACAGAACGGAATGCTGCCTGTATCACTAATACAGGTCACAGTCTTTCACACAGGGAGTTACCATACAACAGGCTTCAGTGCTTAAGACAGATATGGCAGGCAAGAGCTTTGCTAAAGCTTTCTAAAAAATAAAAAAGGAATACACTATCAAAGCCAAGAACTGTACAGAAATAGCAGACCCCATTCACAAAGCCTTCAACTTTTCATGAATTACCATTTCAATTCTGGATACCATTCTACAGTTTAAGTTGGACTTTCAGAAATCCTACAAAACAAAATGCAAGATTCGGAAAGAGGAATCTATTTGATTGATGTAAATAGTGGTCTATATACAATACACTGTTAAAGGGGGGGACTTTGTGAAAACCATCTCTTCGAGTGTGTGTTATTAATGTGATTGCATACAAGTAAAATGCCAGGCTTGATCTTATTTTAAAATGGAAACCGTGGTGGTATTGAGATCAACAAAGGGTAACTTTTTTACAAAATAAAAAAAATGACAGTTCATTATAAAATGTTTTGAAGCCAGTCAGTTACAGTTTCAAGCATATCACATTTTTTTATGCATCCAAAACAAGATTTTAAAAAGGATGATACTTGTATGTGTGGCCCTGTATAACTGAATATTTAGATACCTGAGACAAAGTAGGTTCTATATAATTGACGAATAAAGATGTTGTTAGATTAAATTAAATAATTTTTACTAAAGTAACCCATTTTGACCTAAAAGGTTTTCATTATCTCCAGTCTCTTGAGAAGCTGCAACTCACAGGAAAGCCCTATAGCAAACTCACC
>JAGXEW010000603.1:25651-75583 GCA_030684275.1 Acipenser oxyrinchus oxyrinchus
ACAGTACTGTGCAAAAGTTTTAGGCAGGTGTGAAAAAATGCTGTAAAGTAAGAATGCTTTCAAAATAGACATGTTAATAGATTATATTTATCAATTAACTAAATGCAAAAGTGAGTGAACAGAAGAAAAATCTAAATCAAATCCATATTTGGTGTGACCACCCTTTGCCTTCAAAACAGCATCAAGCATCAATTCTTCTAGGTACACTTGCACACAGTTTTTGAAGGAACTTCGGCAGGTAGCTTGGCCCAAACATCTTGGAGAACTAACCACAGTTCTTCTGTGGATTTAGGCAGCCTCAGTTGCTTCTCTCTCTTCATGTAATCCCAGACAGACTTCGATGATGTTGAGATCAGGGCTCTGTGGGGGCCATACCATCACTTCCAGGACTCCTTGTTCTTCTTTACGCTGAAGATAGTTCTTAATGACTTTCGCTGTATGTTTGGGGTCGTTGTCATGATGCAGAATAAATTTGGGGCCAATCAGATGCCTCCCTGATGGTATTGCATGATGGATAAGTATCTGCCGTACTTCTCAGCATCGAGGAGACCATTAATTCTGACCAAATCCCCAACTCCATTTGCAGAAATGCAGCCCCAAACTTGCAAGGAACCTCTACCATGCTTCACTGTTGCCTGCAGACACTTATTCGTATCGCTCTCCAGCCCTTCGGCGAACAAACTGCATTCTGCTACAGCCAATTATTTCAAATTTTGACTCATCAGTCCAGAGCACCTGCTGCCATTTTCTGCACCCCAGTTCCTGTGTTTTCGTTGCATAGTTGAGTCGCTGGCCTTGTTTCCACGTCGGAGGTATGGCTTTTTGGCGCAAGTCTTCCATGAAGGCCACTTCTGACCAGACTTCTCCGGACAGTAGATGGGTGTACCAGGGTCCCACTGTTTTCTGCCAGTTCTGAACTGATGGCACTGCTGGACATCTTCCGATTGCGAAGGAAGTAAGCATGATGTGTCTTTCATCTGCTGCAGTAAGTTTCCTTGGCGACCACTGCGTCTACGGTCCTCAACGTTGCCCGTTTCTTTGTGCTTCTTCAAAAGAGCTTGGACAGCACATCTGGAAACCCCTGTCTGCCTTGAAATTTCTGCCTGGGAGAGACCTTGCTGATGCAGTATAACTACCTTGTGTCTCGTTGCTGTGCTCAGTCTTGCCATGGTGTATGACTTTTGACAGTAAACTGTCTTCAGCAACCTCACCTTGTTAGCTGAGTTTGGCTGTTCCTCACTCAGTTTTATTCCTCCTACACAGCTGTTTCTGTTTCAGTTAATGATTGTGTTTCAACCTACATATTGAATTGATGATCATTAGCACCTGTTTGGTATAATTGTTTAATCATACACCTGACTATATGCCTACAAAATCCCTGACTTTGTGCAAGTGTACCTAGAAGAATTGATGCTGTTTTGAAGGCAAAGGGTTGTCACACCAAATATGGATTTGATTTAGATTTTTCTTCTGTTCACTCACTTTTGCATTTAGTTAATTGATAAATATAATCTATTAACATGTCTATTTTTGAAAGCATTCTTACTTTACAGCATTTTTTCACACCTGCCTAAAACTTTTGCACAGTACTGTATATATATATATATATATATATATATATATATATATATATATATATATATATATATATACATACATATACAGTGTTCACCTGTATCCTCACCTCTATTTGGAAAATGATCCTTGAGTGCCACACGTGGGGGTGGATGTCGGTTGATTTCTGTGATTCCTGTAGAGGTGTTGAGCAGGGATAGACAGCAAGCCCTTGAGTGTCCAAATCCAGGCGTTTTCTGGCAAGATCTTTAAGAAAATAAATACATAATTTTAGCCTAGAATAGACTTAATTTCAAATGCAAATTGAACTTGTTATTCCTATTGAAAATAGGTTTATGAAATCTTTCCAGCAGTAGCTCAAGCATTTGGTAGCTGTAATTGGAGCTGTCCTAACAGAAGGGAAACGGGAGTTTTGTTTTGTATTCAAAGTAGCAAATGTTCTATGTTATATTTACGAAACATCATTATATGGTCCGTATGTCTGAAATATTTTTTGTTCT
Organism: Acipenser oxyrinchus oxyrinchus; assembly: GCA_030684275.1. Lineage (NCBI taxonomy): Eukaryota > Metazoa > Chordata > Actinopteri > Acipenseriformes > Acipenseridae > Acipenser > Acipenser oxyrinchus. The sequence goes on from JAGXEW010000603.1 coordinate 27,727, forward strand.
AAAAATGACTGAATCATAAACCTTTTTGTATAGTGTTCCATCTTCTTGTGTCTTTAGCCTGCTCCCCATTTGAGAACTGCTGAAAAAACTAGGCTGGCCCTTAGCTACTTCAAACAAAAAGCCCCCATTGTGGGCAAATGGTCAAAGTCCGATATTCAAGGATGCTACCTAGTGAAATAAAGTAAAATTGCAATAAAGTAAGCAAAGATTCCCTTTATGGGATCATTGTTATCATTTGTGACATTATGTTTTAGCTTAAAAAAAAAGTTACAATGTACAATTAAAATCATATCAACACAACCACCTCTAGTGAGAACAAACAATGATAATGTATATATTATTGAGTTGCAGTCGTAGTATTTCAGGTTTTGAACATAGTGTTAAAGTCACCTCTGTCTTCACTGTTCGTCTATATCTTTTTGTATCAGATTATATATTTTGTCATTACATGAGGCAGCACTTGAGACATGTGTGTTTTTTATTGTAATTGGTCCCTGTTTGGGATGAGTAATCTTTCCATTGTGTGGTAGATGTTTCTGCCCCCCCCCATGAATTTTGTATGCCGCCCCTGTGTCCTGGGGGAAAGTTAAGTGACTGAAGCACCCAGGTTGATCATGGAAACACGTTTCCAGATGCTAGCTCAGTGGCAATGCCCTGTTACTATTATGTCCTTGCCTCTTTTTTAGCTTTATTGCCATTGTCACTGCTCTCATTATTCCTGTACTGGTGAACTTTTTAAATGTATTTTTAATGTATCGTTAGTTTTGGGGTTACACACACCCATGTAGGTTTAACACTGAAGCCAGGAGCACATTTTCCTGTTGGATTCCTTTTCTACAGGTATGACAGCCTGCCTCCTCTTTGCTTTCCATGTATTCCCTTACCGGTTACAATATTTTAAAAGCATATTTGTACAGAGCAGTGACAATATATTGGTCCTCGTTGTTTTAGGATTTGATAATACAGAACCCCAGTTAATTCGCGGTTAGGCCATGTTGACAGTAAATTCTACATGTGCTGTACTCAATATTTCAGATAGCAAAATGATGCACAGTAGAGCTAATGAGAGGTATGACAATGAATTTTAAAACATATACAAGGTCGAGTTGTCCATTGTGCTATGAAATATGTATCACAAGCTTGTGTGAATTTCTAGAAACTCGTTTCTGGGTTAGAAAACTTTCAGCTGCAGAAAAAGGGCGGTAGTTTTACTATAGCTGTCACGACAAATTAAGGGGGCTATGAAAAAGTTTCCATACTGCGTTCCAAAACCACAAATCCACACACAGCTGTGCCATGTTACATATACCTTTGGGTGCAAAGCTGTTGTGTTGATTTCCAGCTGCATTTTGTTGCAAAGACATCTAGCAGCTTAAATGTAGAACGTTGCTGCCACATACTGAGCACATTGGCACAGCCCTGCACAATGACACAGGCACGTTGGTTGTATGTAGAATTGATGCAGATTAAAAGCTTAGCAATAAATGTTTTGCTCTTAATGCATTTCCCCAAACCTCCTGGAGGTGGATTGCGACTGTTATTCCCTCTAACATTGTCGCCCCCCCCCCCCCACACTCACTCCACTCCACTGTTGGCAGACATCTGTTACAGTAAAGACCGTGGTAATCCTTCCACAGACTCGTTTACAGACATGCTTATTAGAACTACAGTTCCCATGGAGCCTTGCTGCCGCTCTGACTTTCTGTAAGGCAGCACACCAGGGATTCTCCTCTGCCTTTCTCAGAAATTGATATGAGAATGATTGGTCTACCCCAAAATTCAGGATTTAGTGTCTGATTGACCCAACTCTCCCAACTTTTTTTTACCTAATAGTTTTTATAAGCTCTTCCCCTCTTGGTGTCTTAGTTTCAGCCGAGTGTGCGTGTGTGTATATCTGCGTCGAGGAGTCGAATGGTGTCTCAACAATAGCATTACTGCCTACTAACCTAAGTAAAAACTACCTTGGGGTTTATCATTTAGTGTTTAATGTTCTGGATGGATTCCCTTCTGCCTCCTCGTCACAGTATATTTGGCCATATCCTGCTGAAAGTCTTCAGGTCTTTGTGGAGGTTCTGTAGAGATTTCCATTCACAATTTGTAACTAGCTAACTGATTAGCGCCAATTTACTGGCTCTTACGTCGTATCACTTTACTACTACCAGATTTATAAGCCGTTTTTCTAGAAGAATATTTTTCAGCTGATATCCATAAACAGGGACACTACTTTTATCAATTGAACAGGCCATGTTCTTTCTTAAATAGAGGTCTCCAACCTGCCATCCTAGCCCCTCGATGCCTGTTGTAATGAATGCATCTTTTTAAGTGGCAGCTGTGTTTTGAGGTGGAATGTCACACTAAATCCGTGATACAATAATTATAATGTTACATGTTGTGGTCCAGATAAACTACTGTAAATTTCAATGAGTAGAACATGAATTAATACCATAAAAATATCCTATTTGTTTGTCATGCGCTAGTTAATGTCTAGGTGTGTTCCTGATTAACTGATACACATCATCTGCAAGCAGTTTGGGGGTTAGTAATACTCTGATGTCTTCAATAGCTTTAAGATATTCTTGCCAGTAACCAGTAGACACTTGTTTTAGCAGGAGTTGCTGCAATTTGGTTGCCAAGTTGGAGGCCTCTGCCATTCTAGGGTTAAGCAATTGTGTGCAATTTTGCTTTATTTTTCATTTTATTTTCACTACCAAACTTCACATTGAAGTTTCTACCCTGTTGTAAATGGAACCCAGTTGACCAATGTCTTTCTTTGTGAAAGTAGCACTTGGGCTGCCCTGTGTTTCCTTGTGGCTCACCTTCTGAAAAGTCTTGTGTTTTCTTTATATTTAAAAAATATATAAATATATTATAAATATATAAGAGGCTGCATGATTGGTGGCACTGGGAGGTCACTCCCTCAGCAAGATAGCGTTGGTTTTCTCTGTCACCTGTCCCATTCTGAACTTTTGAGTTTTTTTATTTTAGTTCTACCATGTCAGTCTGTTCTCAGCACTGTAAGACAGTCCCTATACAATATGGAGAAGCAATATCACTGTATGAAACTCACACAATGTATTATTATTATTATTATTATTATTATTATTATTATTATTATTATTATTATTATTATTATTATTCACTAGCACCCTAGGTGTGATAATTGAAGTAAATATCTTTTATACAAACACAACCTGGCGTGCCGTGTGTTCATTTATTTATTTGAAAACCCCAGCAAACATTTCAAACATTTTATTTTGTTATTTCTTTTTACAAATCTGGCCGAGAGACGATGTGCCACGAACAGGAAATGTTTGTCTTATTTCTGGTTGTCTGATGTTTCATTTCAGGATTGCTAACATGTTATGATCAAGTGTTTAAGGTTGATATTTATAATTCAAGCTGTTTACAACTTTTAAAGAAAACATGTTAAAGGGGTTGCAGGATTAATAGTTTTTTGGTTAATATTTTTTGACTTTTTTTTTTTTTTTGTATAAAAAAATAACGCTACGTAGCAACCTTCATAAAGGCTACAGAACACTATGCAAGTGTGAATTACCCTTCAGAATCATTTTGCAATCCATATAAGTATATACTTTTGTAATAATATATGTTACAATGTTACAATAATACAGGACCTGCAAATTTTATAATTTTATATATCTCAGGAATTGCAGTAAAAGTTTGAATGGCTATGAGTCACCTACAATTCAGAATGTTCTATTGGTTTGTAGCTAATGTTGTGACTATCTAATGAACACCTATCTGCCGGTTCATTTTGAAATGACACACACGGAGAGTTACGTAGCCTTTGTGAAGGTCAATTGAATACTACATAGTGCGAAAGTGACACTTTCAAAATCAGTTCACTTCAGTGCTGTGCCTTTACAAGACTAAGATTACTGGGGCTTGTTCATGCACTGCTGGCTTGCTTGATGGATAGTATTTTATGGATTTATTTATTTATTCATTTAAAGATGTTGTTTCAGAAATCATGCCAACCTGTAAGAAGTTCTTTAAATTTGAAAAAATAAACTGGTGACAACATTTGGGGGGTAGGTATAAATACAATTGCTAACCGACGACAATTCGGTAAAGCCCTGGTTCTAGATTTATTTCTACAGGTACTTTCAGAATGATAAAGTTTGCATCAACTTTGTTACGTCTTGGAGCCCAGTGTATACAGTATACTCATCAGAATCCAAAACATAATACTGCATGCTGTCAATACTGCATATTCAGTGGATCCAACAGATTAGCTAATGCAGACAAAACAAAGGCTTCCTGTCATGCCAATCTCTTCCTTCCAGACAGACCGCGCACAAGCCTCCAGACGAGAATGTTTTTATTGGAAGATCGATATGGCTCAGGAGGGTTACTCATGTGCCACTGTAGCTTAACCCTTCCTTCCTCCTGCTCTGTGCTCAGAGAGCTGTTTCAAACCGGTGCAGTGCACTGCTTCGTACAGCGTGGCTCTTTACCTTCCTTCCTCCTGCTCTGTGCTCAGAGAGCTGTTTCAAACCGGTGCAGTGCACTGCTTCGTACAGTGTGGCTCTTTACCTTCCTTCCTCCTGCTCTGTGCTCAGAGAGCTGTTTCAAACCGGTGCAGTGCACTGCTTCGTACAGCGTGGCTCTACCTTCCTTCCTCCTGCTCTGTGCTCAGAGAGCTGTTTCAAACCGGTGCAGTGCACTGCTTCGTACAGCGTGGCTCTTTACCTTCCTTCCTCCTGCTCTGTGCTCAGAGAGCTGTTTCAAACCGGTGCAGTGCACTGCTGGGTATTTTCTGGTTCATCTGGAGGTCTTTTAAAGGTTTTCAATACGGGAAATGGTCAAGAATAAATAGTGTAGTTTCTAGTTTATAATACTAATCTGGGTGCATTGTTGGTAATGCTATAATAAATAATTTGTATAAAAATGCTTTTATGGACAACATACATGCCATTTGTTTCCCTTTTAAAAGTGTTGCTGATGCAGTGGGTTATTGTTCTATATTGATGTTTGGTTTAAGTCACAGCTAAGTCTTCTGTATTCATTGGACTATAATTGCCCATCACCTTTCTGGAGTTTATAGCTGTACGTACCAAGAATGCAAAAACATGAAATGTCAATGCAAGCACTGGGCAGAACGGCAGCTGAATATCTGTTGGTGTCTATATTAAGTTCACATATATATTGCATCAAACTTAATAGGCTGCTTGCATAGGGCAATATGCCTGTCACAATTATAACTAATCCTAAAATATATTTAACACAGCAGGGTAGGTAAGAAGTATTTAAATTGAACAGCAGTAATGCAATAACCATTCCGCCATGATATCGGGCCAGTAAGACACATCCTACCATGTATTGCAGCATGCATTTGACCATCAATATTTCAATTTAATGTGTTTTTATTCTTGAACAATCCTGTTCATGCGTGTCTGACCAACCAGTGAACTGAGCACGTACAGACCTCTGGACTAGACCGTGCTTGAAAAGACGAACTGAAAAGAGACAGAAACAATGGCATGCAAGCGTGTGTGTATAATTAGCTTAAAAAAAAAGTTACAATGTACAATTAAAATCATATCAACACAACCACCTCTAGTGAGAACAGTTGAAAAAGATTATGCCCAGCCACCAGGATCAAGCATGTTAGTACCTGTATCTCAGTGTATCAGATGCATCAAGCATGAGTTTAGCCCTCGGATCGGTTGGATTTGTATTATTTACATTCTCTGGTAAGTACAGTTGGTAAAACTATAAGAAAAGCCTTCCTCAATGTTATGTGCCTCTTTGGAACACTGTTGTGTTTCATGTGTCAAAGATATTGTAAGCATCTTTCCAGTGGCTCATGCATTAGGCAATAACATTGGCAGACTTGTTGATATAGTAAAAAGTGAATTCACTGGAGTGCAATGAGACTGACCGGCTCTTGTGACAGGGCGCTATGCTGAGCTGCAGCTAGACTTTGCAGAGGCAGTGCGGACCAGCGTGGAGCAGAAGGACCTGATCAGCAAGCTGGAGCACGACCTGAGCACCATCCAGGCCATGACATCACTGCAGAGGCCCGACGCAGAGGTGGGTACCAGCCCGGCTCATTCAGAACCTACCCAGCGGACACTCCGCCTGGTACTGGTGCTCAATAAGTGGAGGCACTGCACAGGTCAATAAGGAGAGTGTTAAAGAGTTCTAGCATATCAAATATTTCCCCTTCCTTCACTCTCACCTCTGCAGTTTTATGCTGTGTTTCTTAGGTCTTTTCAGCTTAGCCGTGTCTTCAGAAACATTTTCCCCAGTGCCTGTATGTACGTACATGCAGTACTTGCATACTGTATGTTACATTTCAAGAGAACCGTATATCCAGTTGAGGTGAAACTTTATAAGGAGACGTATGAGTCTGCACAGAGTTGCCTGCTCATAGGTTTGTCACACTTCCATGTTTGTGTAATGTATGTAGGCTGTTTCTGCTGATACGGCTGGCTGTAATGCTGATGGGAGATGTGTGGGGTGTGGTACTGACAGTATCTGAAAGGCTTTACTTGATTACAGGGGGCGGATGTCGGCCATATGGAAAGAATCCCTGAGCCGATAAAGGAGGCGACTGCTCTCTTCTCTGGTAAACCAGATTGAAATGCTCATTCTCTTCTTCATTTATCAAAGTCTTAAAAATTTCTCATGAAACTAATGAAACATGAACCTGCTGAGCTACTAGTTACTAGTTTTGTGACATTTCTTTAATTGCATTAAAACATTACAAACTAAAGACACTGATTAATGAGTCTCATTGTTTTTTGTTTATATGTTGAGGCGTAGTGCGCAGAATGTATTAGTTTTCAGAGGGAAAAAAAACAACCGTCACGTTATAACTGTGAGAAACCAGTTCAGTAGCAGGCAGGAGTGTTTGCATGATTGTTCCGAGCAGTTTCCTGCTAGTTTCATACTATTTGCAAATGATTTTTATTGTTTTCTGAACCAGTGTCTTTGCACTTGCTTTAGAACAGGGCTGTTTGAGATAAACCTTAATGAATATGACCCAGTGTTTTAACCCGAGGACAGCCCTGGTTATCTTTGTGAATACCTGACCCACCACCCCCTTGTGTGCTCCTACCCTGCCCAGGTCTCAGTACCTTCCCCCAGGCTGAGCTCCCTCAAGGACAGATGGACTCCCTGCTCTCCATCATCTCCAGCCAGAGGGAGCGCTTACGAGCACGCAACCAGGAACTGGAGGCGGTATGGGGCTCAGAGAGAGACACACACAGAGAGAGAAAAGCACACAGAGAAACACACACACACCTCCAGGGGAACATGCATCACCACAATAATGAAAGTTGGGATTGAAGTAAATAATCCTGCATTGAAAGTTTTCTTTTAAAACTATTTTACCAATTCCAGCGAGTTGTGTATATACAGTGCCTTATGAAAGTATTCGCCCCCTTGAACTTTCGACCTTTTGCCACATTTCAGGCTTCAAACATAAAGATATGAAACTGTAATTTTTGTGAAGAATCAACAAGTGGGACACAATCATGAAGTGGAACGAAATTTATTGGATATTTCAAACTTTTTAACAAATAAAAAACTGAAAAATTAAGTGCAAAATTATTCAGCCCCTTAAGTTAATACTTTGTAGCGCCACCTTTTTGCTGCGATTACAGCTGTAAGTCGCTGGGGTATGTCTCTATCAGTTTTGCACATCGAGAGACTGAAATTTTGCCCATTCCTCCTTGCAAAACAGCTCGAGCTCAGTGAGGTTGGATGGAGAGCATTTATGAACAGCAGTTTTCAGTTCTTTCCACAGATTCTCGATTGGATTCAGGTCTGGACTTTGACTTGGCCATTCTAACACCTGGATATGTTTATTTGTGAACCATTCCATTGTAGATTTTGCTTTATGTTTTGGATCATTGTCTTGTTGGAAGACAAATCTCCGTCCCAGTCTCAGGTCTTTTGCAGACTCCATCAGGTTTTCTTCCAGAATGGTCCTGTATTTGGCTCCATCCATCTTCCCATCAATTTTAACCATCTTCCCTGTCCCTGCTGAAGAAAAGCAGGCCCAAACCATGATGCTGCCACCACCATGTTTGACAGTGGGGATGGTGTGTTCAGGGTGATGAGCTGTGTTGCTTTTACGCCAAACATAACGTTTTGCATTGTTGCCAAAAAGTTCGATTTTGGTTTCATCTGACCAGAGCACCTTCTTCCACATGTTTGGTGTGTCTCCCAGGTGGCTTGTGGCAAACTGTAAACGACACTTTTTATGGATATCTTTAAGAAATGGCTTTCTTCTTGCCACTCTTCCATAAAGGCCAGATTTGTGCAGTATCGACTGATTGTTGTCCTATGGACAGAGTCTCCCACCTCAGCTGTAGATCTCTGCAGTTCATCCAGAGTGATCATGGGCCTCTTGGCTGCATCTCTGATCAGTCTTCTCCTTGTATGAGCTGAAAGTTTAGAGGGACGGCCAGGTCTTGGTAGATTTGCAGTGGTCTGATACTCCTTCCATTTCAATATTATCGCTTGCACAGTGCTCCTTGGGATGTTTAAAGCTTGGGAAATCTTTTTGTATCCAAATCCGGCTTTAAACTTCTCCACAACAGTATCTCGGACCTGCCTGGTGTGTTCCTTGTTCTTCATGATGCTCTCTGCGCTTTAAACGGACCTCTGAGACTATCACAGTGCAGGTGCATTTATACGGAGACTTGATTACACACAGGTGGATTCTATTTATCATCATTAGTCATTTAGGTCAACATTGGATCATTCAGAGATCCTCACTGAACTTCTGGAGAGGTTTGCTGCACTGAAAGTAAAGGGGCTGAATAATTTTGCACTCAATTTTTCAGTTTTTATTTGTTAAAAAGTTTGAAATATCCAATAAATTTCGTTCCACTTCATGATTGTGTCCCACTTGTTGTTGATTCTTCACAAAAAATACAGTTTCATATCTTTATGTTTGAAGCCTGAAATGTGGCAAAAGGTCGCAAAGTTCAAGGGGCGAATACTTTCGCAAGGCACTGTATAATAATAATATATTACAGGGACATAAGGTAAACACCCCCATACTATATCTCACATTGACAATAATAATAATAACAACAAACTCACCTCAAAATATATTGTTAGGCCATTTCAATGTCTTCACTTCTGGAAATGCCTTTGACACAATCCAACCCATATATAGATATCATAAATAACGTCATTCCTTTATATATATAAATTAATGTTACATAATACAAATAATCTATAAAACTCACTCTCGGATCTCATTGTCCCTTCCCCTGGAAATCTGTGTTATGTATTCTATGGCCTTCTCTCTGTCCCCTCTCTCCAGGAGAGCCGCTCTGTGCAGCACACCATGCAGGCCTTGCAAAGTGAGCTGGACAGCCTGCGAGCCGACAACATCAAACTGTACGAGAAGATCAAGTTCCTGCAGAGCTACCCAGGCAGGGTAGGAACCCTCACACTCACTCACTCACTCACACTCTCACACACTCACACACTCACTCACACACTCACTCACACACACTCACTCACACACTCACACACATTATTTTACGTCATAGAAAAGTTACGATTCCAGTTGACACACGTCCTTGTAGTTTAGAATATTCATAATATATCCTGATAGTTTGCTTTAATGCAACAGTCATTAGATCATCATAATGTTTTACATGAAGTCGTGAAAACTACTTCTAAGTCTGGGATTTGAACGCTCTTAAAAGCATATTAAAGATAACTCTGTTAAAACGCTGCATGGCACCGTCCCATAATCATACCCAACAGACATCTAACAATGCATTCCGGCCTCGGCACTATGATGTTAAGAAGCTGGGCAATCATTTATTATTGATCAGCTGCCTTATGGAAAAAAGTGCTGTTTCTTTTTTCTTTCAAGGTTATGAAATCCCATGTACCTTGTATATACAGCCCTAGATACATTATAATGGTAAATTATTGATTTACAATTCTGCCGGGGATTTGGAGATGTCTGTGCATAAGGAGGATGCATTATCCAGTAAAGCGGATTTGTATGAATGCTTTCAGACTGTTGTGTCTTTCTACAGTATCAGGCCTTCCATAACAGTGTGCCATTTGCAATGAGATTCGAACCTGCGATCTCCAGGCTATAGGGCACATCCTGCACTCCACGCGGAGCCTTTACTGGATGCACCACTCAGGAGCCCAAGCTGGCCACTGTTTAATTCATAAAACCGACAAGTACCATGGACTGATATACCCAATTATGAACCCTCTTATCCATTCATAATGGATTGTTTGCTGTTCAGAAATACATTTTAATTTGGGTTGTAATTTGATTATCCCAATTAGTTCAGGTAATAGAGGTTTTACGGTAGGGTTGTGCTGATTTTCAGAGTAATTGCCTTTTAAGAAGTATTTATTGGAAGGTATTAACTAAATCAAAACCCACCTATGTATGAATGTGTTGATTTCACAACAAGAAAAGAGTCTCTTCCCTCACCTTTACAATTGAGTACCAATCAATGGCAATTAACTTCCACGTTGAGTGCATTAAAAGTTGATTGGAAGTGAATTTTCCTCTCATCCTTAAACTCGAGCTGCCACTGTGGAAGCTGGGATATGTAGTTGTTTGTCGAATTTAATCAGAGATAACACCTCGCCAGGGACTACAATCCCACAATTCACTGCAGAGCTAACGCAATTCTAAGGAAACAAAGGAAAATAATATATATATATACACTACCGGTCAAAAGTTTTAGAACACCCCCATTTTTCCAGTTTTTATTGAAATTTAAGCAGTTCAAGTCCAGTGAATAACCTGAAATGGTACAAAGGTAAGCGGTAAACTGCCAGAGGTTAAAAAAAGTTTAGGTTACCAAAACTGAAAAATAATGTACATTTCAGAGTTATACAAAAGGCCTTTTCAGGGAACAAGTAATGCAGCAATGGAAGTAAATTAAGCCTTGAAAGTTGATGCTAACAATTCCTACAGGTGTCCCAACTTTTGTTGATTACTTACAAACCCTCTGTCTGTATAAAAGCAGTGTTGGAACAGGCTGTGTTACTACACCCTCTTAAGCATTATTTGGACAGTATTGTACTGCAGGAAGTAGTATATTGCCATCATAATGGCGAGAAAAAGGCAATTAACAAAGGAAGACAGACAGACCATTATAACCCTTAAAAGTGTAGGTCTTTCCTTTAGAGAAATTGCAAAGAAAGCCAAGGTGTCAGTGAGTACAGTTTCCTACACCATCAAAAGGCACTTGGAAACTGGAGGAAACTCTGACAGGAAGAGGTCTGGCAGACCCAAAGCCACAACAGAATCAGAAGACAAGTTTCTGAGAGTCAACAGCTTGCGTGATAGGCGGCTCACAGGACAACAGCTTCAAGCACAGCTTAACACTGGTCGAAGTAAGCAAGTCTCAGTTTCAACTGTGAAGAGAAGACTTCGAGCTGCAGGTTTGACAGGTCGAGTGGCAGTAAGAAAGCCATTGCTAAGATGGCAAAATAAGAAAAAGAGGCTTGCCTGGGCCATGAAGCACCGCCAGTGGACTACTGAAGACTGGAAGAAGGTCTTATGGACCGATGAATCAAAATTTGAAATCTTCGGTTCATCACGCAGGGTTTTTGTACCGTCGAGTAGGCGAAAGGATGGTTCCTCGGTGTGTGACACCAACTGTCAAATATGGAGGAGGAAGCGTGATGGTCTGGGGCTCTTTTGCTGGATCCAGAGTCGGCGACTTGCACAGAGTGAGTGGCACCCTGAATTAAACGGCTACCACAGCATTTTGCAGCGCCATGCAATACCCTCTGGTATACGCCTAGTTGGTCAGGGGTTCATCCTACAGCAAGATAATGACCCAAAACATACCTCCAGGCTATGTCAGAACTACCTTAGAAGAAAAGAACAAGACGTTAGGCTTCAAATCATGGAATGGCCAGCACAGTCTCCAGACTTAAACCCCATCGAGCAGGTTTGGGATGAACTGGACAGAAGGGTGAAAGCAAAGTAACCTACAAGTGCAACACATTTGTGGGAACTTCTGCAACAGTGTTGGGAAGAACTTTCCGAACAATATTTGATTTCCATTGTAGAAAGAATGCCACAAGTGTGTTCGGCTGTTATATCTGCAAAAGGTGGCTACTTTGATGAGTCAAAAATTTAGATTAAATTTTGTTAAACAAAACGATTCCATGATTTCTTTTTATCTCCAATTGTTTATTTGTTCTATGCTTTAATTTCAGAGTACATTGAGACATTAAACTGCGTAAATTTCAATAAAAACTGGAAAAATGGAGGTGTTCTAAAACTTTTGACCGGTAGTGTATATATATATATATATACACACACAGTATGTATATATAGTTGGTATCAAAAGATAAAAGAAAGGTAAGTAAAATAATGGCTTATAAAATACAAATTAGTTTTGGGTCTAATTATGACAGTTTCTATATTAAATGACACTGTCAGATTTGTACCGATTGATACTCACTAATTGTGTAAACAAGTGAAACCGAGGGGACGCATTGTTTTGTGTTGAATAATTAACATGGTTTTTTCAATTTAATTAATGCCTAACAATTTAAAATGTCTTAAAGGTAATTACTTGGAAAATACAAGTATCAGCGCACCCTTATTTTACGTTGATTTAATGAGCATGTTGTGATGCAGCATTTCCCTCTGGCTCCCCCTGCAGGCAGGCAGCAGTGATGACACAGTGATGCGCTACTCCTCCCAGTATGAGGAGAAGCTGGACCCCTTCGCCTCCTTCAGCAAGAGGGTACCCCTGACTCAGCAGCTTTTAAAATTCAAATTCCTTTTACACTATTAGAAAGAAAACATGTTTTTATTGTATTTTTTTTTTTCCCAAAGGAGCGCCAGCGGCGCTATCTGAGTCTCAGTCCCTGGGATAAAGCTACCCTGAGCATGGTGAGTTCGATAGGGTTCGATTTTATATAAAACTGAAACAAGCTACAATGACAATCGGCTGTTTTTTCAGAAAAATAGGAGTTTGATTTCTTTTTATGTGTGATGTTTTATTGAAGTTCCATTGTTAAGTACATGTTGAAGTAAGCAGTACCATACGAGAGTAAACAGCAGTGCTGGTGTTGTGCTGTGTGTTCCAGGGCAGAGTCATTCTCTCCAACAAGGTGGCCCGGACCATTGCTTTCTTCTACACCATCCTGCTGCACTGTCTGGTCTTCCTGGTAAGTGATCCCTCTGATCCCTCTGACAGACTCAGGCAGGGAGCTTGGCAACCCACTGAGGGTTGAACTAAATGAGGCGATGGACTTGGCAGGGATGGAGGTGGTCTTCAGTGCTGCTGATGGCTATGTGGATTACAGCCATGAACATTGGGCATTTCAAACTGGGTATTACACCCTATAAGTGAATAAAGCATGTTAGAAACGATTTGTTCTATACAGCTTCATTCATACCTGAAGGGTAGTGTCCTCTTAATGGGATCATTAAGAGATCCTTCACACGTTACCACTTGGAGTCCTCATCACCCGGTGATATAAGTAAATGAATCAAAACTCAACGTTGAAGTTTGTCATTTCATGTGTAACCTTTCTGTTAGTGCAGTATTTCTGAATTGAACACTGTTGAGTGTTTTCTAGGTGTGGATGACAGTTTCCAGGAGTCCAGTATTGAGACTGGGGCTGCTGGATTTTAGTGGCACGAAATAAAAATAAGAAGTTAAAACAGTGCTGTAATTATTAACGATCTTCCCCAAAGAGCCATTGCCTGAAGTAGCTGCCCGTGTGTCCTGATCTGTTTCTGTGTTCCTAGGTGCTGTACAAAACTGCCTGGAGTGAGAGCATTGGACGAGACTGCACTGCATTCTGCGCTAAGAAGTGAGAACTCACTATATATATCTATATCTATATCTATATATATATATATATGTGTGTGTGTATATATTGTATATATATATATATATATATATATATATATATATATATATATATATATATATATATATATATATATATATATATGTGTGTGTGTGTGTGTATATATACTGTGGTGTAAGGACCTACAGAACACCCTGCAATGGGTGTTGCATGATTTTCATTTGGCAAATGTTCCATTGCTTTTCTTATGACGCATCAGCGTTTTGTTTTAACTGTCCCATTGATTGGTCATTCTTGAGACAGTATGGGCTGGTATGCATAACAGTCACAGTTAATAAACTTGGGAATATGTTGTTAAAATGGAGATCTTTATATAGATGTGTGGGTTTGTGTTATAAAACAGTTTTCTTTCCTCGTTTGCTAGGTTTTCGGACCATGTGCACCGTTTCCATGAGAACGGGAGAATGGCGAGATGTGGCAGTGATGCAGCAGAGGATTGTGGGACCCCTCCGCTCTGCACCACTAGGGGGCACTGCATGGCTATCAGCTTTTTCAGTAGAGCACAGATCTATATACTTTATTCTTACCTGCAATCCCTCCCTTGCTGTCAGAGTGTTGTCTTTTTCAAGTCTTGTTGTGACAGCACTGTATCAATCAGATGTGTAACGTGTTGTCCTTTAGCACCTTAAACGATAAAGGATAAGCTTGGGAGTAAGTATGGGCCGTAGAAAGAGTTTCTGATCATTGTGGCCCTTAAAACATTACTCGGATTTGATTTAAATGACATCTAGTGGCATTTCTTTAATTTTTGATTTTGGTTTTGTGGTTTATTAATCATGTTTGGTAACGTAGCTTTAATGAAGTAGTGCCATTGTTTTCTTCGAAGTGGTAGATGATTTACTATTTACATTGATATATAACGGGGGTTGGTCTCTTTTCCTTTGCTTTACATAAGACCAGGACGTTTGGACACTTCTCTTTTAATTCCACTAACTGCAGTCAGTCGTGTATTGGATTATAAAATGCATGTGACAAAATAATCCAAGTAACTGATAAAGACACCTTATCAACAACGTTTACTGGGGCTAGTTAAGCAAGGGAAAAGAGTGGGAAGACCTACACACACACGCACACACACACCGACTAGTCATCAGATTCCAGATGCCAGATGCTAATGTAAACGAACTGGTAAGCCAACAGTGTCTGATGAAGTGCACAGAAACATCCAGGAATCATATTGTAGTGTGATGTGAAGCATGACTGTGTGGCACTGCAGCTTTAATGTGGAGCGGGACACAAGGAGCTAGTTTATTGTGTGTCATTTCTTGTAATGTCGAGGTACCATTTAAACATGTGCCTGTCTGGGACACCCTATCTTTTCAATGCTGTAGCTTCCGCTGATAGAAATATGAAACGCCTGCTTGATTGCTGATAACGCAGCATCGCAGCGATGGACTCACACAACTGTTGGAGGCTGTAGTCAAGGAGATGGCAGTCCATGGCAACATGACATCACCACCCTTTTCCGTTTATAACCCTGTTTAATCATTTGAGTTCCAAAATTGATAAACACACAACCTGCCCTTGATTGCTAAAACGGATACATTTCTCCACGACGAGGCGTGTGTGTGATTGCAAATGACGTTAAACGTATTATATTGAAGTTAGCTTTGTAGTTTCTCTGATTCTATTGTAATCTAGTGTAGATTTGCAGACAGGGGTCAGATTGCACAGGTGAACAGTCTTGTATCTTGGTAAACCAGCTACAGTTTTAGGTCTTGGTTTGGTTGGGGCCAGCCAAAGAAGGAAGAGTTTTGACCCTTGTCTCTGTAATATTTCCTTTTTATCTCAAATCCAAATGCTTTAACTTTGACATTATTGATTCTTGTAGATGCACAATATGAATAAAATATCTCAGCATTCATTCAGTATCCTTGATTCATTCTGTTGTCTTTGTGCCTCCCAAAACTTACAGACCCACGCCAAGTGAGCAAGAAAAAACAGAACAGTGATACTTTGTTTTTGTTTTTTTTAAAGTATAATGTTTTTAATATCCTGCTTTTTGAATGCAAGGTCCATAGAATATTCTTCAAGATGCTGTTTACCCTTTTAATTCAGAGGTACTGAGCAGAGTTGACTTTGTCAAGAGTTCATTAATAACCTGGCAAAAAAGGGTATTGATAGCAAATATGCAGTGAAATATACAGTCTGCTATACTGTGCATGTGCCTGACATTGTAATACAAGAGCAGTAAACATTGCAGTGCTCTGTTTTCTGTATTGTGCTTCCATACTTTATGTTGGGACGTTTCAATACTTCGCAGCACCTTCATGTAAACCTTCTAATCTTCTGCTTTTATGGTGATATTAAGTGGGTTAGAAGCATGACAGATATATGTGAGTAAAATGAACCAGATTGCGACTCCTTAAATCCTCTTCCAGAGCAGATGCAATGGAATACACGACAAACTCTCTTGCTGTCGCGCCCCACTCCTCCCACAGTGCATAGCTTCAGGGAGTGTTTCACTGCTCGAACCTTCGCTCAGAATCCTGCATTCCAAATGTAACAGCTCCCTGGACAGACCAAGAGCTTCTAAAGGGATGCTGAATAATTCAGCCCTTTTCAACATTGAGTCCCGTCGTTTGTATAGCAGTTCATTAGTGAAGAGCAAGTCTGACGGTTTAGACCCTAATTACCAGGCTAACGAGACGCAGAGGCGTGCGTTTGTTTGATTTGTGTTTTTGTTACCTTATTAAATATTGTGAATTAAATGAATAACTCAGGATGTTTTTCTTTCTTCTGTGTCACCCTGCGTTCAAATCCAGCCTTCTCAATTAATGTGCTTCACTAGCAATATATATATTTTCTCTGTTAAGTGACTAGGACTTAACCAGGTCTCTTAATCCTTCAAACATGTAACGGTGTGATTAAATATAAATTGAATCATTAGGGAAGAGTGTGAGATTGATTGATTGTTCATTAAAATCTATTGTGTGTATTTGGAGATGGGAAAACTATTCAGGGGTACTGAATATAATTAAAGTGCAAGAGATCTGGAATAGAGAAAAATAGACACACATCCATACCTATATGAACAACTCCCAGTCTTTCAGCATTTATTCATCTGTCACTTGGTGCTTGGAGGGAGTGGCTGTACACAGCATTCTATATGGTTGATCATGTATTTATAAACCACACAGAAGATGACATTGATCAATGGTCGCATTAAAATGAGACAGCATCTGGATGCGTTCACAATCTAGCAATTTTCTACATCAACTAGCAAAGCCTGGCTAAGCATCGGAATGAGTCAAACCCATCCATCAGCCTTGGAGGGGGCCCAGCCAACCCCAGCCCTCCATCAGGGTGTAGCGAGGCAGGGAAGAGAAGAGGACACGCCCCCTTTAACCAGCAGCAGAGTGATGGATTACTCTCCTCCATTATCATCCAGGGGCGAAAAAGAGTTCACTGGCAGAGGCCGCTTATCCAGACGTGAGTAAACTAGATTTCACACTCCAGAGGAGGGGCTTGTCAGCACTTGCTCTCTCTCTCTCTCTCTCACTCTCACACATTCTCTCTTTTACAGTACAAGCCTTTTGCTTTTGCATTCTCTACACAGTCCACAGGTATTGAAGTCACTTCACAGCCTTTGGATTTTCAGTGTTATGGAATCACCTTTGATTATTATTATCATCCCAATAAGAAATGAACTGCTACATTGTGTCCCCACATATGTCAGAAACCTGTAAAGATACATATATAATATTTTTACCACCAGCGTGGGATACATTTTTGATACTGCTCTGAAGTGGGATAACATGCTTACCCAGGACTAGTTTCGAGTGTGTCTTTGCTTACATTCCAATCCAGTGGTGTGCTGCTGAAATTCTAATCCAATGATTACTGCAGACTCAGAACAGTACGTTGTCACTGTCCACCTGACATTTATAGTCTGTTGTCTGTTGAGCACTGGGTTGAAAACAAACCTGCCCTTTCTTAAATAAACAGTAGTTTTGTTCTTAAAACTAGCTAAACTTTTGTTGACAAAAACCAAACTTCATTCTGTGAGGAAAATTACTCTGAACTAGAATTCTCAACTACACTTCCACGGTTGCCAAGCAACAGTTTTTGGATGGAGGGTCACATGTAGGGCAGGAGCCAATCCATGAAGCTCGCTCAACGGAGGAAATACTTGACATCTTTTTTTTTTTTTTATGTGCCATGCAGTGGCCTGAAACCTCATCTCCTGAAACCAAGTTCCAAGACACAAAGTGGCTTCGCGTTTCCTCAGCTTAAGTCGTCTTTATTGCTTAAATGAGTTATGGGAGAATGGATATTCCATCCCCTTATTAAAATTCTTATTAATTTAAGTTCACAAAATGTATGCCATTTAAAAACAAAAGAACATTTGCAAATACAGAAATTAAGATTATAGCAACATTTTCTAACTTTTTTAAAATAAATTTGATGCATTTCAAGTATTTAATTCTATTTATTGAATTTGAATCTTTTTAGAAGACACAAATATAATGAAACTTTTTTCCTTTTTTAGTACCCTTATCACTGGCTACTCTTCAATGGTCTTGAAAACCTCTTAATTCAGTGCTTGTTTGTTTTTACTTTAATTTTGACCACAGATTTTTCTAAATGAAGCTGCTACTTTCCAGTTCTCCCACTACTGTAGGCAACACGATGATAACTACTGGACCAGTAGAGTGGGATTGACCTACAGCACCGGGAGTGATTAGGTCCTGGGAAGCAGACTTTTAATCAACGGACATGTATTTTATATATATATATATATATATATATATATATATATATATATATATATATATATATATATGAAAGTACAAATGAAAGTACAGTGCTCGCTCATATTGAAACAAATTCGTAAGGATTGTGTATGACAATTCACTGTCGACATGGCCTAACTAATTTACAGTTTGTGGCTTTTACAAGCATGAAATAACGAGGAACCACTTTCTATAAAGCATTCAGAAAATCAATGACGCTGTTGCTGAATAAAGAAAGAGACGAGTGGCTACCCACTCCAGTATCAAGTTGCCTGCAGGTGCTGTGTGGCTCACTGGCTCGTTCATTACAAGCCAGGCCTCAGTGATGGTAACAGCTTCCCCAAGAGATTCTAATGGACTGCCATCCACAAGAAACCCAATACACCCCAGGAAACCCAACCTGGACACATCACCAGAGCAACACCCCACCCGATCAGTAGCTGTGTCCCAGAGGAGTCTGTCCTGGACTGGGGAGTCTGTTCTGGACCGGGCAGTGAGGGAGCAGGACCAACCAAGAGCAGTCTGTCCTGGACCGGGCAGAGAGAGAGCAGGACCAACCAAGAGCAGTATGTCCTGGACCGGGCAGAGAGAGAGCAGGACCAACCAAGAGGAGTCTGTCCTGGACTGGGCAGGGAGGGAGCAGGACCAACCAAGTCCACAGGCAGCCAGTACCCTTCTTCACCATGTACTGGATGAAAGAGTGTGTGGTGGATCAGTGTTTCTTTATGAATGAAATTCTATTCAACAGCACATGGTTCAGTAAGTGATACTTTAACCACACATGTAGGGACGGCCCCTAACAACACATTAGTTTGTTTTGTCTCGACATTATAGTAATTATCAATAACTATGAGCACTCAATCATCTACAGCAGTATTAAAAAGCAGCTTTGGCAATCAATGAGAAGTCATTGTTAGTGTCTGTAATCATGCTGGACAAATAGTTGAATATTGGAACAAACCGTGCTTGGAATTTATTTAAAAAATAACCCGGTTCTTATTTGTTCATGTACTGTAACAGAATTTACAAACGACTGCATCAGAAGAATATCAGGCAAAGGAAATCAATGCATAAATAACGCCTGAAATAAGCAGGAGCGTGTTTCTCTGCTTTCTTTAACAGGTAATATAACACGGAACCGCTGTGTTGATTTTACTCCAGAGAGATTTTTTTTTTTTTACTGTAATTATACTTTTCCAGTTAATTTAAAATGAAAGAATGTTTGAATAGTTGTTGAATTTTTCTTTAAAAAAAATGAAAAACCCATGTTTGTACCAGCACTAGTCTTTAATTAAAACCTCTAATTTTATCACTAAGTTTTGTTTAAGTGCTGGGCCATTTCATTAACATTTTTATTACATTGGGTGTCATTAATAACAGACTATTGTCAAGCCCAAGGCTTCCTAATGATCAAACTGTGTTGTATTACAATGCTTTGGTCCTATACCATTGGCTTATCTATTCCATTGGCTTAGCACCATTTTCATGGTATAGTCCTACTACTGCAAAGGTTATGATCACATACTGAACCATGCAATAAACAAAGAACTGCTGGAAAGTAAATGATTAGATTGTATATCAATCTCCCTGTCCCAAGTCCCCATATCTGTGGCTTCCCTTCCCCTCCCTTGGGGCACTGTAAATATATTCAGCTGCCTGGCATGCACTTCAGCCACTGATCCTGTCTTGGAATTGTTACCATGGCAACATAACGCTGTTGTCATAACGCCAGACTGAAGTCTGCAGTTGATTCCCTGCAGCGCCCCTACGTGATTTGCTGCTTTGTGACTGATGTGAACCAATCGGCTTCTTGCTGCCTCTCGCCCCTCACTGTTGCTCTTTCAGACAGGAAGTCCCTTTGTTCAGATGAAGCAGTGTGTTTATCAGCTCAGCAAAGGAAAGAGCAGTTCTGCCAGGGCTGGTTTATTATTACGGATCATTAAGGCTCATTTATGCCCCAGAAGAATACTAAAACAGCGCATGAAGTGCTGGGCTGCAGTGAGGAAGGCAGTGGGTTTGAGTAGCTCAGTGGTTGGAGTGCTGGGCTGCAGTTTGGAAGGCAGTTGGTTGGAGTAGCTCAGTGGTTGGAGTGCTGGGCTGCAGTGTGGAAGGCAGTGGGTTTCAGTAGCTCACTGGTTGGAGTGCTGGGCTGCAGTGTGGAAGGCAGTGGGTTGGAGTAGCTCAGTGGTTGGAGTGCTGGGCTGCAGTGTGGAAGGCAGTGGGTTTCAGTAGCTCACTGGTTGGAGTGCTGGGCTGCAGTGTGGAAGGCAGTGGGTTGGAGTAGCTCAGTGGTTGGAGTGCTGAGCTGCAGTGTGGAAGGCAGTGGGTTGGAGTAGCTCAGTGGTTGGAGTGCTGGGCTGCAGTGTGGAAGGCAGTGGGTTGGAGTAGCTCACTGGTTGGAGCGCTGGGTTGCAGTGTGGTAAGTGTTGCAGGTCAAAACAATAGAAACAGTGGTCCTGATATATTAGCATGTGCTGGTTCTACTATGGTACCATAGCACTGCAATGGATTTACCAGTGTTCATACCACTATGTTACCATAGCTGCCCTTGTGCTTCCGTTGCCCCTCAGTTCAAAGCCATTGCGGCAAAGTGTTTACTCTCCTTCCCACCAGTCCTAGAGTGTAAACAGGAAGAGCGTGCAGTGAAAGAGCGCTCTGATGCTGGCCTGATAGGGGCTACAATGCTTTGCTTCCCATGAGATCAGAGCAGTCCCAACCTCTTCACTAACTGTATGTGGCACGTTCCAATGCTCTTCCAGTTCAGCTCTTTCTCAAAATGAGATCGAGGTAATCTGATGTTTCGACTTCCGCCTTCTCCAGCCTGGACGGTCGGATGATGAAGAAAGCAGACTGTGTCTGTGTTCCCAGCTGAATATTCACATGCAGTATCGATTCGTCTTGTGCACTCAGCACGGCCCCTCCCAGGTGAAAGTTGGATTTCGTTCCATTCTACCAATGGCAGCCTCAGCATTGCTGCTGACTGTGCTGTAATTGGCCCTGGTTGCAGATTAGTTTGTAAGGGATGTTGAATGTAGAATTTTACAGGCAACTTACTTAGCTTTTGAAACAGCTGTGTTTGTATTGAATTCTACATGTGTCATGCCACAGCACTGTGAGTGCTGGCTTCATTTCAGACAGCCTGGACTGGAATCAACGCTGAGCTACTTAACACTTTTATGCCTGCGTTTCCGTACAATATTGGTGAGAGTGCATCTCGTTTGTGTCGGGGGAATCTGAGCCAGCCTGATTGATGGATTGACACCATTGATTTTCTGAATTCCCAGCAGAGAAGCAAGCATCCCTCCATTTCCTATTTCAAACTACAGATGTCAACTTTGACCCCCCTCCCCCAAATCCCTCTTATTGATTTCTCGTACAATAAAATAAACATGAATCACAAATATCAATGCAGGCATTTATTACAGTTACAACGATATCGATAAGGCCTGCCTATAACAAATCTTAAAAACGATTGATTTGAATATAAATTAAAATATTGCACAGTAGTTTTTAAATGAAGGTCTCTTACCAAGTGATCGCCAATGACAATGGTTCTGTACTAGGAGGGAATGGTAGTACTAGAGCAGCTATAATGATGCAGTGTGATGCATTGGAATCTCACAGTGGTACTGCCTTTATAATCTGACATGCCATGGTCCAGAACACACAGGGAATTGCAATATCATGGTAGTGGAGTAGTGGTTAGGGCTCTGGACTCCTGACCAGAGGGTCATGGGTTCAATCCCTGGTGGGGGGGACACTGCTGTTGTACCCTTGAGCAAGGTACTTTACCTAGATGGCTCCAATAAAAACCCAACTGAAAATGGGTAATTGTATGTAAAAATAATGTGTAAAAAATAATGCAATTGTATGTAAAAATAATGTTATATCTTGTAACAATTGTAAGTCACTCTGGATAAGGGTGTCTGATAAGAAATAAATAATAATAATGGGAAAACTACAAAGCGGTATGTAATTAATGTAACATTGAATCTGTATAAATAAAGGTTTCACTTGATTGATTGATTGATTGAAGACAGGTGTCATCTCATGGTGGTCTTCCTTTGAGAATACTGACTGCTCAGGAAAATCCTTTTGTAATTCCAGGATATGCAACATTAATGACGGGAGCAGATTAAATCCATGCAACCAATAACGAACACCACATAGGCCTTACAGTGAACAACGATGACCACTTTAAAAACCACTTGTTGCAATTCACACGCATGCACAGGGAAACTAACCATTGTGGGTGCTTACTCCAGGTGACTCAGTCAAGCGCTAGCACTGACAAAAGAGCTTTCTTTGGCTGGCGATACAGGTGACCGCATACATGAATGTTGGCAGCATATGTCTTCATTTTAATATTTAAAGAATATAAGGAACACATTCGAAGGGGCGGAACCTCTTACCCAATTAGTGTCATGGGTTCAGTCTTACATTTCCGCATGTGACTGAGTGAAACCTCAGGGCACATTTTTTTTTCCTTTCTTATATTTATCCTTGCAAACAGTCTTGGTCTGTGTGTCTGTCTGCAGCAGCAGCACAGCCTCCCCCTCCACCGGATACCTGTATCAGATATGGGCTCCTTTATTTAGGATTTTGTTCTGGATTAAGAGTACAAGGATTCCCCAGCCAAGCCCTTGGGTGAGTTGCAGTGACACAAGAAAGAGGAGGCACAGAAGAAACCAGGAAGAGACATTGGGAAATGTCATAAATTTGGTAATATAATAGTTTTGACCGTCTATTGCCACATTCTTATTTTTTTCCACTTGTGCAGCGTTTCTGATTTTAAGATCATTTTTCCTACTTCGCATCCATTTTTTGCATTTTGCATTCCATCTTTAAAAAGCTGAAGTATGTTGTTTAGCATTATGAATACATGTAAAAGATTGTATTGTAATTGGACATAGGAGTCGATAGACAGAATTTGGCACCAGACCAATTCATTTCTGCAACTTTATTGTAGTTCCAATAGAAGTAAAACGACTTCTGTAATAAAGATTTCATTTTTAGCCAATTTTTGCAAACTGCCCCTCTTGTAGACCCTCATCCTCTGTGACTGAATGAACCGGCATGCAATGTTTTTCATGCACTTTTCCATTAAACATGATAATTTCCACTGTAAAGCATTCGTTCCAAACACCCTCCGTGACAGGGAGCTCTTGGAGGAAGCCTCTTGGAGTGAATGAATATAGATCATTTAAGCTGGTCTTGTTTAAAAAGCTCTCTCTTTGCTATCTGAGGCCTGGCTGCTGTGTGCATTGTGTTTTGCTGAATTGGATTGATTGTGTTAATGATTAGTGTGTTCTGGCTTGAGGCTGCTTTCCCCTGCCACTCTCCTCAGTCCTCGGGGAGGGTAGCAGTGGATCAGCAGGATTCCAGTTGGAGATTATGGTCGTGTTATTATTTATGGTGCCTCATACGGTTTTCATATTGTAGTTTATCTTAGGTTGTTACCTCACAAGCCCATATTGAAAGCGTTAGCTTTATAGATTATCACTGTAAAAAAAACCACAATGTTAACATTTGGGTTTTAATTCCTTGAGATAAAACAGAGCATGCATGTTGTATACCTGTATCCCCCTGCCCGGCAACTGATTTTAAATGAGCCCACCAATTCATGTATCCCATTCAAGGCTCTAATGCAGAGATGTCCAGTCACGGCCCTTGAATGGTGAATCAACACTAATGACCACACCTGATTTCTGTAGAGAGATGGATCTGAATAATGGGTTTGTGCAGCACCAGCCTTGGCAGAAGATTTTCTTCTTCTTCATCTTCTTCTTCTTCAGCTCAGCAGCGACGATGGGGCAGACCTGGTAGAAGCAATTGCCGTCAAATTGCAAATACATTGATGTTGTGTTTAAACATGAGCAGAAACATACTGTGTGTTTTCTTAACTAAACTTATTTAATGTTACAGTCATTGTTTTTTGTTAGTAATACATATAATTTGTTTGTATTGCTACTTAAGAACACTTTTAACCATCTTGGCAGGCTGGGTGGGTCTTACATGTCAGCTCACAGAGTTTACTCCAGATATCATCAGTGTGCTATTTCAAGAGGCTTTGCTTTGAAGATGTGACAGGGTTATATCGAAGGTCTGTCCTGACAAGCAAAACATTTTTTTTGTAAGGTTTTTTTTTTGTCTTTGTTGTTTTTTTTTTTCTCTGCCTTCTAAGGGCTCCTCAGCTGTCCAGCTGCCCACCCCTCCCATCCCCCACTAGACAGGAATTTTTGGAATATTGTTTAAAGTAAGAATCTGTGAGAGAGTGCGCGGGGGAGGAGAATTCTCAGCAGCCTGCTTCACTATTGTGTGTGTGTGTGTGTGTGTGTGTGTGTGTGTGTGTGTGTGTGTGTGTGTGTGTGTGTGTCTGCAGTGTCGTGAGACAGAGAAGACCACCATTGCAGAGCAGAGCAATGGTTGTCTAAAAGAGTCACCACTGGAGCAGCTAAGGCCCAGGGCAGCAGTGAAAGTGTAGCTTGTAGAACCTGTCTCATGACTAGGACGTAATAAAAATAATAATAATAATAATAATAATAATAATAATAATAATAATAATAATAATATATTTTTATATCGTGCCTTTCATAGTGGACCATCATCACAAAGCGCTTTACAGAGTTGTAAACATGTGTCTGTATGTTTATGGCACATGGGCACAGCTTTTAATAGCAAGAGGCCTATATGTTTTGACAACCCAGATAAACACGATGCTGTGAGACTGGGGCTCTGTTTACTATAGATCTCCCCGGCTGGGATGCTTTCTCAATCTACAGGGGGGATGGGTTCACAGGGGCCAGTCATGGGACAGGGAGGCACAGTGGCCCCGAAACATGGACACATGTAGTGTATCATCCTGCCCCTCAGTATGGACAACGCATGTGTCCCTCCATCCAACTGAAACTAAAATAAATATGAGGCCGGTTTACAAAGCAACCTCTGAACTTTCCAAAGCAATAACCGAACAGAATTCATTACGAGACTTTGGGGTTGGTTTCGTCAACCTGTACCCTGTCAGAATAAGCCACTGATGGATTTATTTGAGCATTTTACCTTGGATACAGCACCCAGTGCTGTAAAATGCTCTAACAGTAGCCCCAGTATAAACTTTCTCTTCTTAAGGTTATCATGGTAAATGTCTATGGCAATGCTGTTTTCCCATGGTTATACTATTTCCCATCGTTTAACAGTTTGTTTTTTGTTTTGTTTTTTAATATGCTTTACCATTCCTCAATTGGCTTTATAGTGTTTAACCATGCTTTCACTATGCTTTACTACACTTTGCTATGCTTTTATTAAGGTGAACTTCTAAAGGGATACTGCACAATTTTAAAC
Source organism: Acipenser oxyrinchus oxyrinchus (assembly GCA_030684275.1). Lineage (NCBI taxonomy): Eukaryota > Metazoa > Chordata > Actinopteri > Acipenseriformes > Acipenseridae > Acipenser > Acipenser oxyrinchus. Next base: position 53,685 of record JAGXEW010000603.1, read on the forward strand.
TGCAGAGATCCTTCAGAGAACAGTGCAGGGCAGTCCAGTCAGTGTTATTCACAGGACAGCAGGATCCAGGGAGGGACCCAGGTTGGTGAAGAGCATTCTATTATAACTATAAAGATTACTGTAGCAATTGCAAGGTTCTTCCATTTAAAGTTACTGTAGTAAAATATTTGGAGTGAAATTATTATATCTTACGCGTCGCCTGACTTGTCACAAACAATCCCCTCTAATCCTTGTGAACCCTAAAGCACGGGTGTCGGCTGTCAGGGAGATGCAGATATTTGCTTGCGTTCTCTCTGTTTCTTAAAGCTGTTTCCAGCTCATTGTTCTGGAAGCTGCTTCCATATGCTTAACATCAAGTGACATCTGCTCCTTGGGCAGGGATGGGAAGAGGACTTGGGAATAAGAAGCAGCAATTACTGGGCCTGCTCCCAGTGATCTGGGGTGTGACTGGGGTTGTGCGGCCACAGTGGAAACATCATTATCATAGGCAGGGGAAGGGAGGGGAAGCCTTTCATGTCAGGGCTCCTGAGACACCCCTGCTAACAGTGACACATGCCAGGAGAGGTGTGTGTGTGTGAACGAGGTGCACACATCAGTATGTCATCAACTTCAGGTTCCACTTCCCAGCTGAACAAGAGACTGTTGTGGTCTCCACAGCTAGTGTATTTTGTACAGATGTTTTAGATGATCCAAAAATCCTTTTGTTGTTTTCAAATACAGATCTATATTTTTCACGGTTTACAAAGATAATGTTTAAATGGGTTATGTGAAAAATAAAATTGTGTGGAATGTGTCACAGGTCAGTGAATAAGGTTTGTTAATAATAATAATAATAATAATAATAATAATAATAATAATAATAATAATAATAATAATAATAATAATAATAATAATAAGTAAGATCAGAGTATATACAGGTGCAAACAATGGGCTGGCTGAACTATTTAAACATGTGATTGTAGAATTGTTCAATGTATGCAAGACATGTTTAATATGAAAAGTACAGTCAACACTTGAATCTCTTCTTTGAGAATGGAAAACACTGTTGGCTAGAAATGGCTTCTGTTTCTGTTAACTGGGCACTTCTGTCACTTTGTGTTTCCTATTACAGTTCTGCCAAGACACACAAACTGGCAAAGTAGATCAGGATTATTGCACTTAATGACCTGTAAATGTCAGACATGATCATGGTTCTAATACAGATACAAATAAAATAATAATAATATCGTTCCTGCACAATTCTAGAATGGGTTGGGTTTACCTGAACTATTCTAGAATGCTGTTTCCTGTGCATGAGAAGATTATTTTTATTTTTGATGAATCGTGCATTTTTATTGGCTAAGAGGGTACTGCTTTTGCTGCACCAATTCTAAGAAATTGAATGACTCAATATGAGACTATGCATTTTGATTAAATAATCAAAACAGTGTGGTTTGTGGTTGGGTAACATCGCTCACCTTAAAATGAGTCTCTTTGTGTAAATCCCAAAACAGCCTCCGATCTCTATATGTAAATCACAAAAACAATCGTGATGGAGACGGTATTTTGTTTGGGGTTGTGGTGGGTGGTGTTCATGTGTTGCAATTCTTTACTAACACTGAATACAACAGGAGCAATATCTGTGTTTGTATGAACAATGTCTGCACCCTGCTCTGTAATTCACTTGTATGTACCTCCCAGAACATTCAAACTACGTTGATCGAATAGCCAACTTGCCTTTTGAGGGCGTTTAGACCCTTTTCTTTGTTATTCAATAATATAATATCTTTATTTTTATATAGCACCTTTCATAGTGGACCACCATCACAAAGCACTTTACAGAGGTAGGCTGTGCACTGTGCATTATATGCAGAGTCACTTACAATAGGACATTGATGTAACATTTGATCCGCAGGATGGAGCACAAGGAGGTTAAGTGACTTGTTCAGGGTCACACAGTGAGTCAGTCAGTGGCTGAGGTGGGATTTGAACACTGCCTCCTTAGACCCATTATCACAGACAGGCTTGACATTTTGCCTTTAAGAATAAAAAAAAACATGCAATTTTATTGCTGGAGAAAACAGCATAGAGAATCTGCATGGAAATGTTTACTGAATTAAAGGAAGTGACTATGTGATAATTGGGAAGCTAGTTTTGCAATATCACTGGCGTGAATAAAAAGACTTCCCAATGAACCCTGGGCTCTATACAGTAAGTACTGGCTAATGAACCTTATTCTGTATTATTCAATATTCAATGCATAACAGATATTGACTTTGTGCAATCCTAGCTCTATCCTCCAGAGTCTTGCATTGTTTACATACTTAAGCAAAGCAGTGTGTTAGAAATACACCCACAGACCCCGACTAACCCACAGAGCACATTATGGGGTCAGTATAGAGTTTCTCTTAATTTCACTCTCAGCTTTTACTGTCAACGTGGCCTAACCACGAATGACCAAACCGTGGAATATCGAGGGAGCTCTGTATACTGCGGAGTAATACAGCCAGTATAAACTGAAGTAGGGTCTACGTGTTTTAAAGTTTAATAAAACAATTGCTGTCATGAAACCCTTTAAGAGGGCTATGGCACCTCACAGATGGAAAATATATCCAAAGTCTAGTGATGTGAATCTTACAAAAAAAAAAAATAGGGTTCCAGTATGTTGTATTGCGCCTATGCTGTGTCATGTACACAGATACCGTTATATTTATAACTTAAGTTATTAGGGTAGAGTGAATTTAGCAAGGCCAGGTGTTTTAATTAACTGGAATTACATTTTTATTTTATCGTTACTCTCCCTCCGCGAGCACTCATCGTTTTCATTTGAAAAACTGAAGAGTTATTGGAAACTAGTGGCCTAAACAGACGGTTCATATCTATTTATAAACGCAATATCATAGATGGATGTGACTTAACCTATTTGCGTGTGCGTGACAGGGGCACAAATAAAAGCAGTCGATTCAGAACGTACAGCCACAGAACCACAAAGGCAGCTCGTGCGTCACTGTATTAGAATGTTATTTATTCACCCACCTCCAGTGCGAACGACAGCGTTCCGGCGTCGCAGAAATGCGGTGCGTTTCCCTTTAAGAGAATCTGCACGGTATCTGTTAAATAGATCAGAAACTGTGGAGCCGCCCCCGAGTGCGCGCGTTTATCCAGATCAGTGCACGCAAACAGTAGCGGCCGGTGGAGCTCGTATAGCACAGGCTTACCCACGGGTGCACCGTTTGCAGAGATAGACATTTTAAGAGCAGTATCAGGATTCACACTGTGTGACGGTATTGACAGAGCCATGCAATGACACAACAGCAAGGTAAGACGCGGTGCTCTCCTCATGCCCGGTTTCCAGTCATGGCATTACAGGCTGTGCGTCCTGTCAGGCAGTCGGGGTATTCATTGTGTGTCCAGTGGTCGGTAGCGTTTAAGGGGACAGTTTGTACAAGTCTAATTGACATCGCGAGGGGCAGAGGTTGCAGGGCTGCTGTAAATTTAGGTGCCTGTGTGTGTGTGTTTTTGCTTTACAGTCTCCGTTTACTCGCCAGAGCACTGTGGTGCTGAACTAGGCAGTAAGCAACCATCAAAGCGTGCATATTTTTACGGTTGTAAATGTATTTTATTAGAAGAAGATCGTTAGAGAGGGCTTATAAGTAATCCATTTAGTAGAAAGGGAATAGATCTCCCCCACAAGACTTCAAAGAAGTCGTCAAATTAAAGATTTTTTTCTGTTGAAATCAAAAAGCGTAGATGAGTTCCAGGTGTCATGGTTATCCCACGACCTTGGCTTGTTTTATTAAAAATCTGAGACCGGCGTATTATTATTATTATTATTAGGGCAGGTCTGTCATATTCTCGAGATGAAAGATACACGCTTAAACCACCGAATCCCTATTCGGATTCTTATGATTGAAATACCGTACAATAGTAAATATAACTAGGTGGCGTATTATTATTATTATTATTATTATTATTATTATTATTGTTGTTGTTGTTGTTGTTGTTGTTGTTGTTGTTGTTGTTGTTGGAGGAATGGTGCTGTGACGCCGTTTTTTTTCAATTAGTGTTTGTGTAGACCATTTCATTAGAGACGGCAGATGTGGTATGCATATAGACTTTTATATATTTATATATATATATTTTACCTCGGGTGGAGATAACGTTCCATTTATTGTAGCGTGTTACAGTCGCGTGCGTAGGCATTGAACTACCACGATACGGTATTTATCAGTTTCATACACCTCACAAAATTACCACTAGCAAACACTGTACTAAATCAAAACAACCAAGTGTGAAACAAAAGACACCCAGTTAGAAGCGAAAGCTGTCGTGCATGTGTGACACAACAATTATGCTGTGCATTGTATATTTACATAAACTATTTCACAGCAACACAAAGATCCCGTGTTGTCTCTGTTGTATTGAGCAGACCCCTGTTTATTATTCAGTTGTGCTGGAGAGCACTTGGGGATTAAGGGTTGGGGATTAATCCCAGGAGGGTTCTAAATGAATCTAAGTGACTGAATAGGAAGAACCACAGTTAACCCTGTTGAATAGAGCAGCAGTGGACACCGAGTGTAGCAGACCCTGTTCTGTATTGCTGCGTTTCCCTAATATGTATCCTCCCAAGCAACCTGCCCAAGCATTCCTGACCAACTTGGAGAGGACATTGTAGTGAAACCTATGAAAGAGGCATGCTGTGTAGGAAGTGTGGCGCTCCTGCCCTTCTGTCTGTATGGATGTATTTTGACATGCTGTGGCTGCAGGTCGTGGTGGTCTCATTTTCCATGATGGTGGGATTTCTCTGGGATTTCCAGCCGTAGCGAGTGATGTCTGTGTGTGCGTGCGTGGACCCGAGAGGCAGCGCTCGGTGTCTGAGAGTGAAACTGCCTCCGGGAATCTATTGATAGAACAGGAAGCATTTCCAAGCCGTTTAGTTTCCTCTTCGGATGCCTGTGTTGCCTGCCTCCTTTTCCCACACGCTGTAAAGGTCACTCCCCTGCACTGGGAGCTCACCGTCCAGAGGTACTGCCGGCTCCGCTTGGCTTCAGTAATCTGGCCTGTCAGTGTGGCTGAGAGGTGTGTTAAAACTGCACTCGCACGATTGTAAATCTAGCTTCAGTACACAGTATTCAAATGGTTTTGTGCTGCCTCTAGAGACTGGAATAAACAGATGTTACACACTGTTGTTTAAAAATAGCTCAAGGTGCACCAGTTCTGTGGGGTGTATTGAGTGAATCAAACAGTGGGCTATATAAATACCTGTCTGCATGTCTGTCTGTAAACATGCTAAATGCCAGAGAAGGTCCTGTTTAGTCATTTAAAGGACGTGGTATTTAAATCTGTTTTGTTTCCCATGATGTTTGTTTAGGAACACATGCACAGTTTCTAAACCAAGGCTTTAAACCCTCTCTCACCCTCAGCTTGGGGTGCGTAGCCCCCGTGCCCGTACACTCGCTATTGAGAATATAAGGATCTGGGGATGAAAGAAGCTGCTTATCTGTCTTTTCTAGTATATAAACTCCTCCGTCTACAGCTGTGGCATGATGTTTTGCATCACCTAGAATTTTAGGATTGAGAAAAATAACTTTATGAACATAATTTAGATTTTTTTTTAATTTAACGTCATGTAATCAAAGAAACTACAAAAAGATATCTAATATAGTCTAAGATATAGTCTAACGGAAGCCATAATAGTAGTACCGTATTTCATGTTAGATTTCGAAATGTCACATTTTTTAATTTGTTTAAGTGTATAGAAAACTGTAAGTAATTTAATATATCAGCGTAACATTATTCAGCAGGTTTTATTCGACTTTGTGAAGCAAAATTCATTCATTCTATTGGGTGATGCAAAACTTTTGGCCATAGCTATAGATGATCTCTTACCCAGTTGTGAGAAGACTTAGTAAGGACATTCTTTAGAACAGAATAAAGGTCATTACTAAAACCTGCGTGGGTTTGGGACAGTGAAATGACTGTTGTAGCAATTGCTGCAATTTTCTATTATTTGTGTTAAAAAAAGAAAACTTCCTCTTTCTTAATCTAGCATCAGCATTCTGTCTTGTGAAATTCTTTTTTTCTTTTGCTGAATGAATGGAAATAAATATTTTATCAAACATCTGCTTTTAACTAATAGGGAAACACAATGACAACACATAACATTCAAACAGGGGCAGACTGACGGACATAGGAATTAACATGCATGAATTATTATGGGGTTGATTATCTTACTTTCAACACAGAATACGTGATGTGTCCTGAAGACGAGCGTTAGAAATAGGGGCTCAGGGTTTTAAGAGAAGGGGAGTGATTTGATCCACCTATGTACTCTATTGGGATAAACCACAGCATATTTTTAGTTTGTATTGAAAATGTATAGAAAAGATCTAGTTCCACTTTCAGACACCACACGCACTGCACACACCAAGGCCAAGGCTGTTTCTGCTATCAGTGGTTCTTTGTCACACTTGAAAATATTTGCTTGTTCATGATGAGCTGACGTTGGTTAGAGGTTTAGTCCATGAGGTTTGCAAATCCATTTCCGTCATTATGTTTAGCCTCAGTCCTATTTTCACTTCCCTCTCATCATTGTGTAATTGAACTTTTTCATTTTCTTTGAAAAGGAGGTGTAACATGTTTGTCCACACATATTAGTGTCCCTCTGCTCTGCAGAAACTATGAGAAGCTGAACACTACAACACTATAACTTCACTTCATCCTGTTACAGGGAATAGGACTCCACCTGAGCCTTATAGGAACTGATATCTCTGTATATGGTGAGGTGGGGTCTTATTGCCTGTAACACAGGAAGGACGTCAATGGGGAGAGGAAACGAACAACCTGCATCAAACGTTTACTTTGGTGGCAGTACTACAGACGGGTTTCATTCGAAGTCTAAATTTAAAGAAAGATGAGCAGAGAATGTGAAAATGTTGTCCTGCAAATATGAGCCAGGGCAATGTTTTCATTAAAGCCGTGCTAGACCTGACCTACAGCACCATCCTATTAACATACTGTGATAGCGAGAGAAAGGATCGATGCTGTAAATCTCCTCCCGATTAGAAAGGGCGCTGTGTAAGGGGAAGGTAAGCTGCCTCCTAGATCTACTACCTCGGTGGTAGCTGGAAACCGGAAGGTAACCATATTAGGAGGGCGTAGCTGCAAGTACTCAGGACGATTCCATTGCAGTCAGCTGTGGGCAGCCCTCTATTGGAGAAACCAGGCGACGCGTTGACTGCAGGGAGGAGTTTGCTGGGTACAAAGGGGAAGCAGCTACGTCAAAACCTCCTTGCGCTGAGGTAACGAAGCGACCGGCCGGAGCCGATGTTTGTTTTGTGTATTACGTGTTGTTGTTTTGTCTGTAAATAGAGGAGCCGGAGGACGGGAGGCTGTAGCCAGCGAGCCAGCACTTACCCCAGAGCACGCCCTCACCACAGAGCACAACACAGCACAGCGACGCACCACGATCCACCGAGGAGAAGAGCACAGTTTCGTGCACGGAGGATTGTGGTTTAAGGAGTGCCTTTTGTTTACTTTTTGAGTCGGGACTTGTTTTGTTTTACCCCAATATCATTGCTGATAGCGGGGTATATTATTATTTTTCATTTTGGATTATTTTGTAATATTTGTGTTAATAATTAAAAAGGATTATTCTTTGGGAGACAACGGTCTGGACATTCCACATCCTTTGCACTGCACCATTCATCCTGTCACAGTTGGTGTTCAGAAGAGGGATTCGGGATGGACGCCGCTGGGAGCAATATTGGAGGCACAGGAGCGCAGACATCAGGAAAGAATGGTGGCCATGATGGAGCGGATGCATGCCATGTTTCTGGAGGCCAATCGGGGGGGAGGACCGGCGATTGAACCAGCGCCACCTGTACCAAGGATAAGGGTGGTGAAGATGTCGCTGGAGGATGATCCCGAGGCCTACTTAGTAGCCTTTGAAAGGCAGGCTACGGCAGCACAGTGGCCTCGGGATGGGTGGGCTACCCAGTTGGGCCCTAATCTCATTGGGGAGGCCCAGGCAGCCTACCAAGCCTTAACAAATGAAGACGCCCTCAATTACGATCGAGTGAGGCAGGCCATTCTCCAGCGATTAGACATCACTGAAGAAACCCACCGTCGCCGGTTCGGGAATACCAGCGACCCCCAGGACTGCGACCCGCGTGGTGGCGCAACAACTGGTGGACCACGTGACCCGGTGGCTCTGCCCCGCACCAATGATGCGGAAAGGTGACTGAGCTCATCGCGATCGAGCAATTTGTGAGGGTGCTGGGGCCGACACCGAACTGGGTCAGTCGCCACCGTCCCACCACGCTGGATGCGGCAGTCAGATTGGCCGAAGGATACGAGGACGCCCTGCCTACCGCTCCAGTGGTCACCCTACCTACTCTTGCCTCCAATGGGCCGCGAGCGGCGGCACCACCACCAACACCACGCTTCACCCCCATCACCCACGGACCAGCACTGCAGCGTCACCCCATGGGCGGCCTCCCTCCAACACAATGGAGAGCGAGGGCGACCCCCAGCGGGGTAAGAGCAGAGTACCCCTCCCCGCTGCCAAATCGGCAACGGGACACACCGGCTCCGTGGGCACCCTTTCGCCCCACTTGTTACCGGTGCCAGGAGGTCGGCCACCTCGCCAGGAACTGCCCGCGCCATGGAATGTGGTGTGGCCTCCCATTATGTCCTGACAGCACCAGGTAAGTCCAGGGGTAATGATTGGGAGGGGCCTTGTATTGTTAATGTACGGGTTGGTGATGTGAGCACCCACGCATTAGTGGACTCAGGATGTGGGCAAACTTTGATTTTGAAAGCTCTATTGAAGGGGGTACCTTGGTGGTCACGGGGTTGTGGTCATTTCCTGTATCCATGGGGATAACAAGGACTACCCCTCACCAAATTAGATTTGACAGTTGGATGTCATACCCGCCGCGTAATCGTGGCTGTGGCAGAAAAGTTACCATATCCAGTTATTTTAGGTCGAGACTGGCCGCATTTTGACAGCATGATTTATAAAACGGTAAAGCCAGTCTCCGGTAAGACCATGGGAGCAGCAGGGGAAGCTATTGGGAATATTTTTCCACTGCACACTGATCTGTTCCATTCCCGATTTCACCCGAAAAACAAAAAGAGAGCGGAGGGTTGAAAAATGGGAAGGAACATTAATGAAACAAGGCTGGGGTTTGGTAGGGGAAACTTCAGAATCGGTCAAATGTAAGGGTAAGGGGATTGGGACTCAGTGTGACCTGCGGGGCAGGTTACTGAGGCCCCCAGTGCTGAAGCTACTTTAGCTCCGCCGATATCCCGAAATTCTGGGACCGAGATGTGGACCTAGCATTGGAACAAAAGAACGATCCTTCGCTGGTACACATCTGGGGGCAGGTTCGGTCTATCGAGGGAAGGATGTAGAGGATAGCCGCCGCTTACATATCCCCACCACATTATTGTCGGGCACTTACTATATAGAGTATCCCAAGCCACGAGCACAAGCCAGATTGTAACACAATTACTCGCTCCTCAGTCTTTTCGACGTGAGATCATGCGGTTGGCTCACGATGTCCCCTGTTCGGGCCATTTAGGTATCGATAAGACTCGGGAACGAATATTGGCTCGATTTTATTGGATGGGAGTTTTAGTGAGGTGGCGCGATATGTAGCGGAATGCCCGGAATGCCAGCAAGTAGCGCGGGCGAAGTTCGCCCGCCCCGCTGGTCCCACTGCCCCTGATCTCAGTTCCCTTTGAGCGCATTGCTATGGACATAGTGGGTCCATTGAGCCAGTCTGACTCTGGATATACGCACATTTTGGTAGTGGTGGACTACGCGACTAGATATCCAGAGGCAGTACCATTGAGATCCACTAGTGCCGCAGCAGTTGCTAAAGAGTTAGTAAACATTATATCGAGAGTAGGGATTCCAAAAGAAATCCTCACTGATCACGGAACGAACTTTATGTCACAATGTTTGAAAGAATTATACAAATTGATGCAAATTAAGTCGATCCGAACCTCCGTTTATCACCCGCAGACGGACGGTTTGGTGGAACGCTTTAATCAGACCTTGAAACAGATGCTGAAGCGGTTTGTCAACCAAGAGCAAAAACATTGGGCTAAACTCCTCCCTTACCTAATGTTTGCAGTGAGAGAGGTGCCTCAGAGTTCGACCGGTTTTCTCCCTTTGAGCTGCTGTATGGGAGGCAACCACGAGGTATCCTTGATCTTGTGAAAGAAGGGTGGGAGGAGCAAACAAAGACCTCTAAAAACATAGTCAAATATGTAATTATGTTAAGAGACCGCCTAGCATTGGTTGGTCGCTTGGCACAAGAGAACCTAAAACTAGCTCAGCATCGCCAGGAGCAACAGTACAATAAACAAGCACGTATTCGACTTTTCGCCAGGTGATAAAGTACTGTTGCTACTTCCCACATCGGAATCTAAGTTGTATGCTAAGTGGCAGGGGCCATATGAGGTGGTTCGGGAAATTGGTAAAGTAAATTATGAAATTAGACAACCCGATCGCCTAAATAAAACCGAAATTTATCATATCAATTTGCTAAAACCCTGGAATGAAAGGGAGGCCCTATTTGTAGCCGGTGACAGTTTGGAAGAGGATTTTGGTCCCACTGTCAATCCACCAGCTACAACTCATATTCCGATGGGGGAACAGTTACTTCCGGATCAGAAACGGGAGCTCTACCAGTTGGTGGAAAGGTTTAATGATGTTTTCTCTGACTTGCCCGGCAGAACTAATGTTATTTCTCATGCCATTATTACTCCACCAGGGGTCAGGGTCCGGGAGAGACCGTACCGGATCCCAGAGAGTCGCAGGGTTCCTGTTTGCAAGGAGGTGGAGGATATGCTCGAGCTTGGAGTCATTGAACCTTCCCGAGCGAGTGGTGCAGTCCTATCGTGATGGTGGGCAAGAAGGACGGCTCTACTCGGTTCTGTGTGGACTTTCGAAAGGTTAATGCCATCTCCAAGTTCGATGCGTATCCAATGCCCCGGTGGATGAGCTCCTTGACCCGACTGGGTAAGGCGCAGTTGATTTCGACCTTGGACCTGACGAAGGGATATTGGCAGATTCCACTGACTCAGAGCTCAAGAGAGAAAACTGCTTTCTCTACCCCAGATGGCTTGTTCCATTTCCGGACCATGCCCTTTGGGTTGCATGGAGCTCCCGCCACCTTTCAGAGACTGATGGACCAGGTCTTGGCTCCCCATCATCAGTATGCCGCCGCGTACATTGACGATGTGGTGATTTTTAGCTCCACCTGGAAGGAGCATATTGTTAGAATTTCAGCCGTCCTCCAGTCTCTGAGGGAGGCGGGGCTAACAGCCAAGCTGGGCAAGTGTGCATTTGGCAAACAGGAGACCCAATATCTTGGCTACATTATGGGTAATGGCCGGGTGAGGCCGATCGCCTCCAAAGTCCAGGCGCTGGTGGAGACGGCGATCCCGAGAACCAAGTCACAGGTGAGATCACTACTGGGGCTAGCCGGCTATTACCGCCGATTTATCCCCGAGTATGCCACCATAGTTAACCCCTGGTAGATCTCACCCAAAGGCTGCTCCAAAAATAGTTAAATGGACAGGGCAGTGTCAGGAAGCATTTGATTTGATTAAGAAGTTTACTCTGTCAAGCTCCCGCTCTGATTTCACCAGATTTTGGCAAAGAGTTCATCCTGCAGACCGATGCCTCCCACATTGGTCTGGGGGCGGTCCTGTCCCAACAAGTTGACGGGTAGAACACCCTGTTATTTATTTGAGCAAAAAATGGCTCCTAGGAGATTAACTACTCCGTCATTGAGAAGGAGTGTTTAGCCATCAAATGGGCTACTCACGCCTTCGCTATTACCTGTTGGGGCGTTCTTTCTCTCTTATCACTGATCATGCTCCTTTAAGGTGGTTACATACGATGAAGGACAATAACGCCGGATAACTCGGTGGTATCTGGCGCTGCAACCCTTCCACTATACTGTGAAACATCGTATGGGTAAGGAGCATCAAAACGCAGATTTTTTTCAAGGGAGGGGACCATTGGGGAATGTAGAGTTGGCCGAAAGTGTTCCTTCGCATCACTCTGAGGGGTGAGATATGTGATAGCGAGAGAAAGGATCGATGCTGTAAATCTCCCTCCTGATTAGAAAGGGCGCTGTGTAAGGGGAAGGTAAGCTGCCTCCTAGATCTACTACCTCGGTGGTAGCTGGAAACCGAAGGTAACCATATTAGGAGGGCGCAGTAGCTGCAAGTACTCAGGACGATTCCATTGCAGTCAGCTGCGGGCAGCCCTCTATTGGAGAAACCAGGCGACGCGCTGACTGCAGGGAGGAGTTTGCTGGGTACAAAGGGGAAGCAGCTACGCCAAAACCGCCTTGCGCTGAGGTAACGAAAGCGACCGGCCGGAGCCGATGTTTGTTTTTGTGTATTACGTGTTGTTGTTTTGTCTGTAAATAGAGGAGCCGGAGGACGGGAGGCTGTAGCCAGCGAGCCAGCACTTACCCCAGAGCACGCCCTCACCACAGAGCACAACACAGCACAGCGACGCACCACGATCCACCGAGGAGAAGAGCACAGTTTCGTGCACGGAGGATTGTGGTTTAAGGAGTGCCTTTTTGTTTACTTTTTGAGTCGGGACTTGTTTTGTTTTACCCCAATATCATTGCTGATAGCGGGGTATATTATTATTTTTCATTTTGGATTATTTTGTAATATTTGTGTTAATAATTAAAAAAGGATTATTCTTTGGGAGACAACGGTCTGGACATTCCACATCCTTTGCACTGCACCATTCATCCTGTCACACATACCCATTTATTTTGATTACTATGAAGAAAACCGTGTACAGTACATTCTTTTTCTGCCTGTTCAGTGTTCAAGAAATAAACCTGAAACCGAAAAACTAAAAAGCAGACAATATTATCTTCAAATTCATTTTTATTCAAGTTTCCTTGTACGTAATTGTACTGATTTAAATAATAAGTGCAGGTCTCACACGGTACAGCAAACCTGTTTTATTGTCAGGTTGTCTTGCTCTTTGATTTTGTCTCCCACCCCATCGCTGCACACTTTGCTGTCAATAAACAGCCAGCTGCTTCCCCTCACGACTGACATGCTTCCACTCCAAAGACTCTGATCAGCTCAGGGAAATGACATGGCAAGTGAAACACGTAACACACTTTCTGGAAGTGAGCATGCAGATTGAGGGATCTCTTTACCCTCGAATGAAACCAGATACCAGTTTTAAAATGCACATGTCTGGTCTACATGGCGAATGGAAGTGTGTGACAGGTACGCTTTTTGGAATCGTTCGCCCTCACTGGAGATGCTTGATATAGTGGAGGCTGTCTGTCTGTCTGTCTGTCTGTGTGTCACGCTGTGTAACTATGGCACTGATGGCTCTAAGTTTGTATTTATAGTCCTGGCAGGGTATGAAAGTCGCTGACTTGCATGTTCCATTAGCTACCTGCCCTTTAAGCAGAACGGGAAAAATAATTCTGTACTAATAAAAAACAATCTCCTACTTGCATACCCAACTTTGCAAACCTGAGTCGAATTGTGCAAGCAAACCAAAGATCTTTGCAGCGTGATCTAATGTAGGTGTGTGAGTGTTTTGTGGCCTGTGCTGTCTGGCAGTCGGCCACACAGTAAGGACTGGAATGACCTTTCTCTTCAGCAGTCCCACTCACTCAGCACCTTCCCTGGCAGACAGTCTCCTCTCCTATCTGGAGGGCTGGGCATTGCTGCATGTTTGTGTGTGCTTGTAAAAGTGTTTGAAGCAATGCGTCATCGCTTTGGTTTACCTTGCACAAAAGAAGTATACTTTATCTTAAAGAATTTAGGGATGTATAATATAAAGGGGTACGGACTGAGGGAGAGTTGGGATCTCTGTTACAGTGACGTATAGGGTACAGGTGGAGCTGTTTGAAAGTTGTTAGCTCAACCGCACTGAATATCTCAGTTTGATGAATCAGTGACTGCCCTAACCTTCGCTGGCAAGTTGACCTATTCTGATTTTAAAAAATATATTTTTAGACATGACAAGAAAGCTGTTTGCATGGAAAATTCCACCAGCACACTGTGAAGATACACACACACACTCACAGTGACACGCACATTTTTACATCACCATCAATTCAAGGAGTTAATTGATTATCTTGTAACTGAGCCAACTAACTTGCCACAGTTTAAAGTCGAGGAAAACAGACAGTTTTTCATTTTTCTTAAGCAAAGTACAAAGTACAATGATCATCCATACACTGCAGATTCTTCGGTGTGTAGTGAGTTTCAGCACTTTTTGTCAAACACAGTCATCAAATCCCATTCCCTCTCCATTTCTTTCTGTTCTGGGTGAAATTGAATGCTTCACTGTAGACCCTTTATTCCAACGGCCCTCGCACCTGCACTCTCAATAGTGGGAAAGAAAAATGGAACCGACCTCCACTATGCAAATCCCATTTCTGTCCTTGAGTCCTTCATGATCTTTCCTATCAGATTTGTGATTCTTGTGGGGAGCTACATTTTCTTACCCTTTTACAATCTTTGTATGTGATTTCTGTGTGATGCTATATTGTTTCTGTGGCTGGAAAAATTGGCTCTGAAAGACTTTTCTGCAGTGAGGTGGTGGAAGTATGTAAGAGTTGCACAGGCTGCAGTGCACAGTGCTTCACCTGCGGGCTCCAGGGCACAGCGCAACGCCAGCCTCGATCAGCCTCGAGGTGTCTTTTCAGAAGTAAGTTGGAATCGTTACTAAGCATGGCAGATAATGGAAGACAGAATACACTTGCTAGGATATGACACCGGAAAGCAGTGACACATTAGGGGAATGTTGATGTATATATTAGGGATGATTTAAAGGATACATTTAAACATGCTGCAGTTTCTTTTCATTCTTCCAGTAATGCTGCTGACTGGCCCTGATCTCCCATTGCTTCAGAAAACCGCTATCAGCCGCCCTCCCAGTGCCTCTGCTCAGTATTTAGCTCTTCCATTGAGTGCAAGGCGAGGCTTAACAATGATTAACCCCACAGCGGCTGGTTGAGTGGAGAGGGCAGCACATGCAAGCCACTCTTCAGTTTTCCATATATCTGGAGGCCTGCTAATCCAATTGTGCTCACCTTCTTTAGCGAGGTGTTGGGAGGGTCCGTTCAGGGGGTATGGATGCCTCTTGCATGTTAACATGTACATGTGATTTATGTAACTCATGGATCTGCACAGCTATGTTACCTGTGGCTGTAACCGTGTATTTTACAGAACATCTATGAAGAGGTCAGTGACACGATGCTACTAAGTGGTAATAAATGGATTTGAAAGCCTTGGTTATCCTTGCTGTCAGTGTCTAAATTAATGGGACCTCCAAAGGGGAAGTTCACAGCTGTAGGCCCTATAGATTGGAAATTACACATTAGTGAGGTTAAAAAGTTCATCAATGCAGCATTATTTTGAGTGTCTAGTAAACCAGTTTAAAGAAATGCTGACTCCAGCATAAAGGAATTGTAACTTTCATGATATTGAATGATCTTTTCACTTCTCTCCCGATATTTATTGTGAAGTTATTAATTATCACCGGTCCCTAGTAGGAGTGTAACGATACCCTAATGTCACGATGCGATGCGTATCACGATATGTATCATGATGCATTCGATGGTCCTGCTGGGCTACTTGTGTGATGCATAATAAGATCAAATGATCAATTAATTATTATGTTAAAAAAAGTGTATTGATTGGGGAAGAGTATGTTTTCATTCCAACTATAAAATACACTTTTCAAGAACTACTTGGTGAACTACAGTGTTGTGCTTTTGGTCTTGTATCACGATCCAGACCTCTATTACTGTATGTTATGATATATCCTGTTACACCCCAAGTCACCAGGATATATCGGTGTGTCTCAGTCTCTTTTCAAATTGTGATGACAATTGCAAAGGACATTCTTTTATTCTTTAACAGTATCTGGGTGTATATGGAAGCTCTGGTTCTTCTGTATGTTCATAGCTGTAGGTCATGATAATTAGAAATGAGGATTTATGGGGTTTAACTGTTAAATTCGAACCCTGATGTGTATATTGCTGTGCCCTCACCCCTGCCACTCCTTTCCGCAGCCCTCCCTCCCCGCGGTGGAATGGAGCAGTAATGAATGGGGCCGCCCCTCCCAGCCCCGAGCTGCCTGACTGGAAGGAGTTCTGTGAGCTGCACGCCCGCGCTTCCGCCTCGGACTTCGCAGACAAGTTCCGCCGCTTCGTGAGCGAGAACCCCAGCTACGACTGCCCGGGGGCCGGCGTCTCCTTCTCACAGCACTTCACCACGCACTTCCTGGACTGCTTCACCAGCGAGCTGAGCCGGGCACACGCCCCGGGCTCCCCGGGCCTCGCCAAGTACAGCATTGTGCCCTTCGTGGGCATCCAGAGCTGCCCTCTGCCCTACGGCCGGGACCTGTACCTGCGCAGGAGAGAGGCGGACGCCTCCAGTGAGTCTCTGGACAGCATGGACAGTGGCCAGGGCAACCCCACCAGGGGGCCTCAAGCCCCGACGGCCCGCCCACACAAAGTGTCTGCGTTCGGGCAGTCGCGCAGCTCTGAGGACGTGTCGGCCGGGGGCCTCCCCAAGGCCAAGTTCAAGAAGGGCTTCTCCCTGCGCAACATGAGCTTGTGCGTGGTGGATGGCGTGCGGGAGATCTGGCACCGACGTGCCTCCCCCGAGCCCGAGCAGGGCAGGAGAGCCAATGGGGAGAGCGGGGAGCGCTGGAGCCAGAGGCTGCGCATGTCCAAGGCCTCGCAGAACCCCGGGCCGAGTTGCTGGAGATCCAGAGGGAGGGCACGCTGCGCTACATGGTGGCCGACGACACCAGCTGCGTAGGCAGCTCTCAGTGGCAGAAGTGCAGGCTGCTGCTGCGCAAGGCCGTCTTGGCGTGGAGGGCGCTTCCTGCTGGAGTTCTACGTGCCGCCCAAGGTAGGGTTTCTAAGTGATTGCAGCTAACAGAATAAGTGCATACATGTTTTTGTTTCAATGGTTTATTCCTAGTCAAGGTACACCACTCTTTCAACACGGCCAAATAACTCAAAACTGCAGACTAGAAAACGAATTGAATACACTAATACGTATGCACGATTGTATTTACTTTTCAGTATAAGTCCCTGAAACTCTATTTTTAGTTATCCTAGGGAAGTCATGACAGCCCCCAAAAACAGATCCACCGACTTGTCCTCTTTGACAGTGGAAAAAGGTGCACGTTCTTGCATTCTGGACAGGAAGCTGATGTCACACTGTCTGTCTGCAAGTCAAAATGAAAGAGAGGCTTTCCTTTAATCATCAGATGAACTGTTAGCCCTCCTCCCTCCCTCCTCTCTCTCTCCCTCCCTCCCTCTCTCCCTCCCTCCCTGCCTCCTCTCTCCCTCCCTGCCTCCTCTCTCTCCTCCCTCCCTCTCTCCCTCCCTCCTGCCTCCTCTCTCTCTCCCTCCCTCCCTCCCTGCCTCCTCTCTCCCTCCCTGCCTCCTCTCTCTCTCCCTCTCACACACACTCTTCATTCTGAGTACCCACTGTGCAGCTTCCTTCATGCTCCACCTGGAATGGCAGCCTGCTGTAATTGGTTACCTTGGTTCAAAGTGCTTCTCTGTGTACTGTGATCCCTGCAGCCAGCCCTGCAACCCCAGAGTCCCACAGGCTCCGAGTAGGGCGCCCTGTCGGCTGATGAGCAGGGCTGCGTGGGGCTCGTTCAGGAGAGACTTCTCCCTCTGGCCAGGCCTGCGGGGCTTCAGCGAGCTCCATGGTGGGCTAGCACAGAACAAAAAAAGAAGAGAGTTTGTGTTTGAGTGAAGGGTTGCTGTGTAAAGTGTGTGAGTTGCTGTGCTGAACTGCGTGTGTGTGTGTTGTGCCCACAGTCGACGAAGCCCAAGGTGAGCGTGCCTCTGTCAGCCATCGTGGAGGTGAGGACCACCATGCCCCTGGAGATGCCAGATAAGGACAACACCTTTGTACTCAAGGTGAGACTCCACCACCCCATTGCAGGTTTCCATATAGAGCCAATGTGGGCTGCCTAGTAGTAGTATAACAGAAGATAGCTGGGGAAAACATCAAAGTAATGCTGTTTATTGCACAACCCTGTGGGTTCGCTGAGCTGCTGGCCACACACTCAGCCACTGAGAAGGAAACCTAGACCCGGCGCATGATGTCAAACTGTAGAGATTTGTATTACTCTCTAGAAGCAACTTCTGAGATTGTGGTGAAACTTGCTGTAGATTGTAATGTTATTTAATGTGTCATGTTCTCAGAATAAGGGGCGGCATGGTGGCGTAGTGGTTAGCGCTGCTGCCTCACAGCGCCAGGGTCCTGGGTTCAAATCCGGCCTAGGGTACTGTCTGCGTGGAGTTTGCATGTTCTCCCCATGTTCGCGTGGGTTTTCTCCGGGTACTCCAGTTTCCTCCCACAGTCCAAAGACATGCTGTCCAGGTTGATTGGTCACTCTAAATTGCCCTGTGTGTGTGTGTGTGGTGCCCTGCGATGGACTGGCGTCCCGTCCAGGGTGTAGTCTCGCCTTGCGCCCTGTGTATGCTGGGTTAGGCTCTGGCTCACCGTGACCCTGTAAAGGAGTAAGTGGTTAATGATAATGGATGTTCTCAGAATATATATATATATATGCTGTTTGTTTGTCTCTTTGACGCTATGTATGTCACTCTTACTTTTTCCATTTATCTAGAGAACCCCTTTTGCTAACCTGTTAATTTGCTAAGGACCTGCATTCGCACAAGGTGTATGTATAATATTGTCAGGGTATAGGGAGGCTGTCTGTGTGACTATCTGACACTTGCATTATTACATAAATCTGGAGACCTGCTTATACAGGTGATGAAGCTTGAAAATAACATTCTTTAGTTTTGCAGAGCACCAGAATCTGGTGGTAAGTGGAGGCAGCCTGTTTGTTGTCTTTATGTGTTCACGTGTCACTAGGTCTCTAGAACAGCTATGATTCAATGCACATGGAGAGCCCCTTTATTGTGCTGTGTAAAGTGTCATGCTGCAGAAAAGCACACCAGTGAATACACCTCATGAATAACTGGGGTGGAGAAGAGTGTGACTGTTCAGAAAGCATTAGCAGAAACGCATTCCAACAAAACAAGGAGCTCCTGTGAAATAAAAAACAGAAAACAACAGCAGTCCTATTCAACAGCTTAAACCGGTGCGAAACTACTCAGAATAAAGTGCTCCTGTCTGTAAATAAGCTGTGTTTTTTATGACATTTCGAGACAATGTTATGTCAACTGATAGTTGACAATACAACCATCATAGAAACAAATAATGTGAGGCTCGTCTCCGTCTGTTTCCTGTCGCGTCGTACTTGAAGCTTGTCTCCAGGGCAGCCAGGCGTTCCCACGGGTGTGTGTGTGGGGGGGGGTTGGGGAGAACATGACAGATGTTTAAGCTGGAATAAAGAAATAAAGCAGATTTATGCTTCTGAAAACCATGCAAGTGTAAATCTACTAATATTTGATCATAGTAAACAGGAAAGCGTTTGAAGTTTTACTAAGCTTTTGCCACCAAATAAGGCCAAGGTGCTGTTTTAAGAAGTTCAGACTCCTAGCAGCGTAGTCCTTTTTAGGAAAATTCTACAACTCTGTAGAGCTGTGTGTTGCAGGTGGAGAATGGGGCGGAGTACATCCTGGAGACCATCGACTCTCTTCAGAAACACTCCTGGGTGGCCGACATACAGGACTGCATAGACCCGGGTAGGTGTAGCACTGATTACACACACCACAGGACTGCATAGACCCAGGGTAGGTGTAGCACTGATTACACACACCACAGGACTGCATAGACCCAGGGTAGGTGTAGAGCACTGATTACACACACCACAGGACTGCATAGACCCAGGGTAGGTGTAGCACTGATTACACACACCACAGGACTGCATAGACCCAGGGTAGGTGTAGCACTGATTACACACACCACAGGACTGCATAGACCCAGGGTAGGTGTAGCACTGATTACACACACCACAGGACTGCATAGACCCAGGGTAGGTGTAGCACTGATTACACACACCACAGGACTGCATAGACCAGGGTAGGTGTAGCACTGATTACACACACCACAGGACTGCATAGACCCGGGTAGGTGTAGCACTGATTACACACACCACAGGACTGCATAGACCCGGGTAGGTGTAGCACTGATTACACACACCACAGGACTGCATAGACCCGGGTAGGTGTAGCACTGATTACACACACCACAGGACTGCATAGACCCGGGTAGGTGTAGCACTGATTACACACACCACAGGACTGCATAGACCCAGGGTAGGTGTAGCACTGATTACACACACCACAGGACTGCATAGACCCAGGGTAGGTGTAGCACTGATTACACACACCACAGGACTGCATAGACCCAGGGTAGGTGTAGCACTGATTACACACACCACAGGACTGCATAGACCCAGGGTAGGTGTAGCACTGATTACACACACCACAGGACTGCATAGACCCGGGTAGGTGTAGCACTGATTACACACACCACAGGACTGCATAGACCCGGGTAGGTGTAGCACTGATTACACACACCACAGGACTGCATAGACCCGGGTAGGTGTAGAGCACTGATTACACACACCACAGGACTGCATAGACCCGGGTAGGTGTAGAGCACTGATTACACACACCACAGGACTGCATAGACCCAGGGTAGGTGTAGCACTGATTACACACACCACAGGACTGCATAGAC
The DNA here is from genome assembly GCA_030684275.1 of Acipenser oxyrinchus oxyrinchus. NCBI lineage: Eukaryota > Metazoa > Chordata > Actinopteri > Acipenseriformes > Acipenseridae > Acipenser > Acipenser oxyrinchus. Next base: position 74,385 of record JAGXEW010000603.1, read on the forward strand.
CCGGGGTAGGTGTAGAGCACTGATTACACACACCACAGGACTGCATAGACCCGGGGTAGGTGTAGCACTGATTACACACACCACAGGACTGCATAGACCCGGGTAGGTGTAGAGCACTGATTACACACACCACAGGACTGCATAGACCCGGGTAGGTGTAGCACTGATTACACACACCACAGGACTGCATAGACCCAGGGTAGGTGTAGAGCACTGGTTACACACACCACAGGACTGCATAGACCCAGGGTAGGTGTAGAGCACTGGTTACACACACCACAGGACTGCATAGACCCAGGGTAGGTGTTGAGCACGGGTTACACACACCACAGGACTGCATAGACCCGGGTAGGTGTAGCACTGATTACACACACCACAGGACTGCATAGACCGGGGTAGGTGTAGCACTGATTGCACACACCACAGGACTGCATAGACCCGGGTAGGTGTAGCACTGATTACACACACACACAGGACTGCATAGACCCGGGGTAGGTGTAGAGCACTGATTACACACACCACAGGACTGCATAGACCCAGGGTAGGTGTAGCACTGATTACACACACCACAGGACTGCATAGACCCGGGGTAGGTGTAGAGCACTGATTACACACACCACAGGACTGCATAGACCCGGGGTAGGTGTAGCACTGATTACACACACCACAGGACTGCATAGACCCGGGGTAGGTGTAGAGCACTGATTACACACACCACAGGACTGCATAGACCCGGGGTAGGTGTAGCACTGATTACACACACCACAGGACTGCATAGACCCAGGGTAGGTGTAGAGCACGGGTTACACACACCACAGGACTGCATAGACCCGGGGTAGGTGTAGAGCACGGGTTACACACACCACAGGACTGCATAGACCCAGGGTAGGTGTTGAGCACGGGTTACACACACCACAGGACTGCATAGACCCGGGTAGGTGTAGCACTGATTACACACACCACAGGACTGCATAGACCCGGGGTAGGTGTAGCACTGATTGCACACACCACAGGACTGCATAGACCCAGGGTAGGTGTAGCACTGATTACACACACCACAGGACTGCATAGACCCGGGTAGGTGTAGCACTGATTACACACACCACAGGACTGCATAGACCCGGGTAGGTGTAGCACTGATTACACACACCACAGGACTGCATAGACCCAGGGTAGGTGTAGCACTGATTACACACACC
>JAGXEW010000604.1:0-75013 GCA_030684275.1 Acipenser oxyrinchus oxyrinchus
TTGTGCAAATCAATGCTGACATAAACACTCCCACAGCATTCATTCTTGGGTCTCTCAGAAAAAAAACTGTTGTGGTTTTGAAAATTGGACAGCGGGCTACTTTGAGACCACCAGATCAAAAGGTTAAAAAGGTTTTACAAAATGGAAATAAGTATGCCAGAAACATACTGCACATCCCCTGCCACGACTGTGAATTCATAAATTAGAGGCATCGGAATGATGAAAAGGTTGATCACCCTGGCATATATAAAGTGTATTACAGAATAGTATAAAATAACAATTACCAATTCAATGTTTAATCACAATTCTATAAGCAATTCTCCAGATTAATGCAAAAATGTAAGTGTGGCATACAGACTGGTGGACGAAAGGACATGAAGAAAACCCATATTTCTCCAGAACCTGATATTATCAATAACTTATGCTAAGTTGTGTTAATACTGAGGTCTTTGATAATTGTACAAGTGGTTCTCCAAATGTACGTAAAAGCGACATGCAGATGCACAGACAGACACCCCTGTATATTTTCAGGATCCCATATTGTAAACTTAACCTAGATAATGATAATACCAAGTCTCATGACAATTGGATATGCAGTTCTCAAAAAAGGGTGACATGTGACATACTGAACGACCGCCCACTATATCCCCCTCGAAGGAGAATTCATCCCAGACAGGAATAACAATTTTGTTTTTACTTAAGCCCATTGTTTTGCCTTTTTTCCTTTGTTTGTTTATGAATTTCTTAAAGTCCAAATGTGTCTCGTCTTTGACAACTTTTCCTGATGTTACTGGGGAAAGAAAATACTTATCTATGAAAATAGTTCATGTATTTTTTAACCTTATGCATAAGTTGAATTACCTATTGAAAAATTGCGGAAATAATCATTTTTGCAAATGTTTGTAGAACTTGACTTCCATTTGAACCCTTGTCTACGGCTCGGTATGCATAACTCCCATTGCTGTCAGCCACCAGACAGTAGAGCCATCATACAAGGGAAGATCGCTTAAGTAAAATTCAGCTGAAACGTGAATTAGATACTTTACCTGGTGTTATTATTGTTGTTGGTGTTATTGTTGGTGTTATGGTTTCCGTTGTTGTTGTTGTTGTTGTTGTTGGTGGTGGTGTTGTGGTTTCAGGTCTAGTTGTCGTAGTTGTTGAAGGAGTAATGGCAGCACAACAAATTCTAATCTTATAGTCATTACACTGACCATTATTTTGGTCTGTATTATAACAAATTAACCCTTTGTCTTTGTCACATGTCACATTTTGCACAGCAGAACCAGTTGTAGTAGATTGGCACTGAATGTTTTCAATTCCATTAGTACATGTGGAGTTGTTTACTGACTCATAATCCCCATCATTTTCAGAAGTTGGTTTCATCGTGTTCGTCCATTCTGACCATCTCCCTGAACATGGAGGCTCTGTAAAGAAAACAAACACATGGATGGGAGCTTTTACTGTACTGTACTAGGTAAACTACAAAGCCCAGTTTTGAGAAACTTAAAAACAAAATCTAATTTTAAAATTATTATGAACTGTATCTGGAGAACGACATTTTTTAATTGTCATGAAACCTTGAAGTAACATTATTAGCTTCAGTTATGAACAAAGTCGGAATCCCCTTTAATTGCACGCCTGGCTGTTTTGTACGTTGGTTGGGAAGTGTGTCGTTGCAAGTTCAAGATCAGCCACTGTCTGTTACGGTTGTGCAAATCAATGCTGACATAAACACTCCCACAGCATTCATTCTTGGGTCTCTCAGAAAAAAACTGTTGTGGTTTTGAAAATTGGACAGCGGGCTACTTTGAGACCACCAGATCAAAAGGTTAAAAAGGTTTTACAAAATGGAAATAAGTATGCCAGAAACATACTGCACATCCCCTGCCACGACTGTGAATTCATAAATTAGAGGCATCGGAATGATGAAAAGGTTGATCACCCTGGCATATATAAAGTGTATTACAGAATAGTATAAAATAACAATTACCAATTCAATGTTTAATCACAATTCTATAAGCAATTCTCCAGATTAATGCAAAAATGTAAGTGTGGCATACAGACTGGTGGACGAAAGGACATGAAGAAAACCCATATTTCTCCAGAACCTGATATTATCAATAACTTATGCTAAGTTGTGTTAATACTGAGGTCTTTGATAATTGTACAAGTGGTTCTCCAAATGTACGTAAAAGCGACATGCAGATGCACAGACAGACACCCCTGTATATTTTCAGGATCCCATATTGTAAACTTAACCTAGATAATGATAATACCAAGTCTCATGACAATTGGATATGCAGTTCTCAAAAAAGGGTGACATGTGACATACTGAACGACCGCCCACTATATCCCCCTCGAAGGAGAATTCATCCCAGACAGGAATAACAATTTTGTTTTTTACTTAAGCCCATTGTTTTGCCTTTTTTTCCTTTGTTTGTTTATGAATTTCTTAAAGTCCAAATGTGTCTCGTCTTTGACAACTTTTCCTGATGTTACTGGGGAAAGAAAATACTTATCTATGAAAATAGTTCATGTATTTTTTAACCTTATGCATAAGTTGAATTACCTATTGAAAAATTGCGGAAATAATCATTTTGCAAATGTTTGTAGAACTTGACTTCCATTTGAACCCTTGTCTACGGCTCGGTATGCATAACTCCCATTGCTGTCAGCCACCAGACAGTAGAGCCATCATACAAGGGGAAGATCGCTTAAGTAAAATTCAGCTGAAACGTGAATTAGATACTTTACCTGGTGTTATTATTGTTGTTGGTGTTATTGTTGGTGTTATGGTTTCCGTTGTTGTTGTTGTTGTTGTTGTTGGTGGTGGTGTTGTGGTTTCAGGTCTAGTTGTCGTAGTTGTTGAAGGAGTAATGGCAGCACAACAAATTCTAATCTTATAGTCATTACACTGACCATTATTTTGGTCTGTATTATAACAAATTAACCCTTTGTCTTTGTCACATGTCACATTTTGCACAGCAGAACCAGTTGTAGTAGATTGGCACTGAATGTTTTCAATTCCATTAGTACATGTGGAGTTGTTTACTGACTCATAATCCCCATCATTTTCAGAAGTTGGTTTCATCGTGTTCGTCCATTCTGACCATCTCCCTGAACATGGAGGCTCTGTAAAGAAAACAAACACATGGATGGGAGCTTTTACTGTACTGTACTAGGTAAACTACAAAGCCCAGTTTTGAGAAACTTAAAAACAAAATCTAATTTTAAAATTATTATGAACTGTATCTGGAGAACGACATTTTTTAATTGTCATGAAACCTTGAAGTAACATTATTAGCTTCAGTTATGAACAAAGTCGGAATCCCCTTTAATTGCACGCCTGGCTGTTTTGTACGTTGGTTGGGAAGTGTGTCGTTGCAAGTTCAAGATCAGCCACTGTCTGTTACGGTTGTGCAAATCAATGCTGACATAAACACTCCCACAGCATTCATTCTTGGGTCTCTCAGAAAAAAACTGTTGTGGTTTTGAAAATTGGACAGCGGGCTACTTTGAGACCACCAGATCAAAAGGTTAAAAAGGTTTTACAAAATGGAAATAAGTATGCCAGAAACATACTGCACATCCCCTGCCACGACTGTGAATTCATAAATTAGAGGCATCGGAATGATGAAAAGGTTGATCACCCTGGCATATATAAAGTGTATTACAGAATAGTATAAAATAACAATTACCAATTCAATGTTTAATCACAATTCTATAAGCAATTCTCCAGATTAATGCAAAAATGTAAGTGTGGCATACAGACTGGTGGACGAAAGGACATGAAGAAAACCCATATTTCTCCAGAACCTGATATTATCAATAACTTATGCTAAGTTGTGTTAATACTGAGGTCTTTGATAATTGTACAAGTGGTTCTCCAAATGTACGTAAAAGCGACATGCAGATGCACAGACAGACACCCCTGTATATTTTCAGGATCCCATATTGTAAACTTAACCTAGATAATGATAATACCAAGTCTCATGACAATTGGATATGCAGTTCTCAAAAAAGGGTGACATGTGACATACTGAACGACCGCCCACTATATCCCCTCGAAGGAGAATTCATCCCAGACAGGAATAACAATTTTGTTTTTACTTAAGCCCATTGTTTTGCCTTTTTTCCTTTGTTTGTTTATGAATTTCTTAAAGTCCAAATGTGTCTCGTCTTTGACAACTTTTCCTGATGTTACTGGGGAAAGAAAATACTTATCTATGAAAATAGTTCATGTATTTTTTAACCTTATGCATAAGTTGAATTACCTATTGAAAAATTGCGGAAATAATCATTTTTGCAAATGTTTGTAGAACTTGACTTCCATTTGAACCCTTGTCTACGGCTCGGTATGCATAACTCCCATTGCTGTCAGCCACCAGACAGTAGAGCCATCATACAAGGGGAAGATCGCTTAAGTAAAATTCAGCTGAAACGTGAATTAGATACTTTACCTGGTGTTATTATTGTTGTTGGTGTTATTGTTGGTGTTATGGTTTCCGTTGTTGTTGTTGTTGTTGTTGTTGGTGGTGGTGTTGTGGTTTCAGGTCTAGTTGTCGTAGTTGTTGAAGGAGTAATGGCAGCACAACAAATTCTAATCTTATAGTCATTACACTGACCATTATTTTGGTCTGTATTATAACAAATTAACCCTTTGTCTTTGTCACATGTCACATTTTGCACAGCAGAACCAGTTGTAGTAGATTGGCACTGAATGTTTTCAATTCCATTAGTACATGTGGAGTTGTTTACTGACTCATAATCCCCATCATTTTCAGAAGTTGGTTTCATCGTGTTCGTCCATTCTGACCATCTCCCTGAACATGGAGGCTCTGTAAAGAAAACAAACACATGGATGGGAGCTTTTACTGTACTGTACTAGGTAAACTACAAAGCCCAGTTTTGAGAAACTTAAAAAACAAAATCTAATTTTAAAATTATTATGAACTGTATCTGGAGAACGACATTTTTTAATTGTCATGAAACCTTGAAGTAACATTATTAGCTTCAGTTATGAACAAAGTCGGAATCCCCTTTAATTGCACGCCTGGCTGTTTTGTACGTTGGTTGGGAAGTGTGTCGTTGCAAGTTCAAGATCAGCCACTGTCTGTTACGGTTGTGCAAATCAATGCTGACATAAACACTCCCACAGCATTCATTCTTGGGTCTCTCAGAAAAAAACTGTTGTGGTTTTGAAAATTGGACAGCGGGCTACTTTGAGACCACCAGATCAAAAGGTTAAAAAGGTTTTACAAAATGGAAATAAGTATGCCAGAAACATACTGCACATCCCCTGCCACGACTGTGAATTCATAAATTAGAGGCATCGGAATGATGAAAAGGTTGATCACCCTGGCATATATAAAGTGTATTACAGAATAGTATAAAATAACAATTACCAATTCAATGTTTAATCACAATTCTATAAGCAATTCTCCAGATTAATGCAAAAATGTAAGTGTGGCATACAGACTGGTGGACGAAAGGACATGAAGAAAACCCATATTTCTCCAGAACCTGATATTATCAATAACTTATGCTAAGTTGTGTTAATACTGAGGTCTTTGATAATTGTACAAGTGGTTCTCCAAATGTACGTAAAAGCGACATGCAGATGCACAGACAGACACCCCTGTATATTTTCAGGATCCCATATTGTAAACTTAACCTAGATAATGATAATACCAAGTCTCATGACAATTGGATATGCAGTTCTCAAAAAAGGGTGACATGTGACATACTGAACGACCGCCCACTATATCCCCTCGAAGGAGAATTCATCCCAGACAGGAATAACAATTTTGTTTTTACTTAAGCCCATTGTTTTGCCTTTTTTCCTTTGTTTGTTTATGAATTTCTTAAAGTCCAAATGTGTCTCGTCTTTGACAACTTTTCCTGATGTTACTGGGGAAAGAAAATACTTATCTATGAAAATAGTTCATGTATTTTTTAACCTTATGCATAAGTTGAATTACCTATTGAAAAATTGCGGAAATAATCATTTTTGCAAATGTTTGTAGAACTTGACTTCCATTTGAACCCTTGTCTACGGCTCGGTATGCATAACTCCCATTGCTGTCAGCCACCAGACAGTAGAGCCATCATACAAGGGGAAGATCGCTTAAGTAAAATTCAGCTGAAACGTGAATTAGATACTTTACCTGGTGTTATTATTGTTGTTGGTGTTATTGTTGGTGTTATGGTTTCCGTTGTTGTTGTTGTTGTTGTTGTTGGTGGTGGTGTTGTGGTTTCAGGTCTAGTTGTCGTAGTTGTTGAAGGAGTAATGGCAGCACAACAAATTCTAATCTTATAGTCATTACACTGACCATTATTTTGGTCTGTATTATAACAAATTAACCCTTTGTCTTTGTCACATGTCACATTTTGCACAGCAGAACCAGTTGTAGTAGATTGGCACTGAATGTTTTCAATTCCATTAGTACATGTGGAGTTGTTTACTGACTCATAATCCCCATCATTTTCAGAAGTTGGTTTCATCGTGTTCGTCCATTCTGACCATCTCCCTGAACATGGAGGCTCTGTAAAGAAAACAAACACATGGATGGGAGCTTTTACTGTACTGTACTAGGTAAACTACAAAGCCCAGTTTTGAGAAACTTAAAAAACAAAATCTAATTTTAAAATTATTATGAACTGTATCTGGAGAACGACATTTTTTAATTGTCATGAAACCTTGAAGTAACATTATTAGCTTCAGTTATGAACAAAGTCGGAATCCCCTTTAATTGCACGCCTGGCTGTTTTGTACGTTGGTTGGGAAGTGTGTCGTTGCAAGTTCAAGATCAGCCACTGTCTGTTACGGTTGTGCAAATCAATGCTGACATAAACACTCCCACAGCATTCATTCTTGGGTCTCTCAGAAAAAAACTGTTGTGGTTTTGAAAATTGGACAGCGGGCTACTTTGAGACCACCAGATCAAAAGGTTAAAAAGGTTTTACAAAATGGAAATAAGTATGCCAGAAACATACTGCACATCCCCTGCCACGACTGTGAATTCATAAATTAGAGGCATCGGAATGATGAAAAGGTTGATCACCCTGGCATATATAAAGTGTATTACAGAATAGTATAAAATAACAATTACCAATTCAATGTTTAATCACAATTCTATAAGCAATTCTCCAGATTAATGCAAAAATGTAAGTGTGGCATACAGACTGGTGGACGAACCGACATAAAGACAACTTAGCCTGATCATAGGGAAGATCATGCAGATGCACAGACAGACACCCCTGTATATTTTCAGGATCCCATATTGTAAACTTAACCTAGATAATGATAATACCAAGTCTCATGACAATTGGATATGCAGTTCTCAAAAAAGGGTGACATGTGACATACTGAACGACCGCCCACTATATCCCCTCGAAGGAGAATTCATCCCAGACAGGAATAACAATTTTGTTTTTACTTAAGCCCATTGTTTTGCCTTTTTTCCTTTGTTTGTTTATGAATTTCTTAAAGTCCAAATGTGTCTCGTCTTTGACAACTTTTCCTGATGTTACTGGGGAAAGAAAATACTTATCTATGAAAATAGTTCATGTATTTTTTAACCTTATGCATAAGTTGAATTACCTATTGAAAAATTGCGGAAATAATCATTTTTGCAAATGTTTGTAGAACTTGACTTCCATTTGAACCCTTGTCTACGGCTCGGTATGCATAACTCCCATTGCTGTCAGCCACCAGACAGTAGAGCCATCATACAAGGGGAAGATCGCTAAGTAAAATTCAGCTGAAACGTGAATTAGATACTTTACCTGGTGTTATTATTGTTGTTGGTGTTATTGTTGGTGTTATGGTTTCCGTTGTTGTTGTTGTTGTTGTTGTTGGTGGTGGTGTTGTGGTTTCAGGTCTAGTTGTCGTAGTTGTTGAAGGAGTAATGGCAGCACAACAAATTCTAATCTTATAGTCATTACACTGACCATTATTTTGGTCTGTATTATAACAAATTAACCCTTTGTCTTTGTCACATGTCACATTTTGCACAGCAGAACCAGTTGTAGTAGATTGGCACTGAATGTTTTCAATTCCATTAGTACATGTGGAGTTGTTTACTGACTCATAATCCCCATCATTTTCAGAAGTTGGTTTCATCGTGTTCGTCCATTCTGACCATCTCCCTGAACATGGAGGCTCTGTAAAGAAAACAAACACATGGATGGGAGCTTTTACTGTACTGTACTAGGTAAACTACAAAGCCCAGTTTTGAGAAACTTAAAAACAAAATCTAATTTTAAAATTATTATGAACTGTATCTGGAGAACGACATTTTTTAATTGTCATGAAACCTTGAAGTAACATTATTAGCTTCAGTTATGAACAAAGTCGGAATCCCCTTTAATTGCACGCCTGGCTGTTTTGTACGTTGGTTGGGAAGTGTGTCGTTGCAAGTTCAAGATCAGCCACTGTCTGTTACGGTTGTGCAAATCAATGCTGACATAAACACTCCCACAGCATTCATTCTTGGGTCTCTCAGAAAAAAACTGTTGTGGTTTTGAAAATTGGACAGCGGGCTACTTTGAGACCACCAGATCAAAAGGTTAAAAAGGTTTTACAAAATGGAAATAAGTATGCCAGAAACATACTGCACATCCCCTGCCACGACTGTGAATTCATAAATTAGAGGCATCGGAATGATGAAAAGGTTGATCACCCTGGCATATATAAAGTGTATTACAGAATAGTATAAAATAACAATTACCAATTCAATGTTTAATCACAATTCTATAAGCAATTCTCCAGATTAATGCAAAAATGTAAGTGTGGCATACAGACTGGTGGACGAAAGGACATGAAGAAAACCCATATTTCTCCAGAACCTGATATTATCAATAACTTATGCTAAGTTGTGTTAATACTGAGGTCTTTGATAATTGTACAAGTGGTTCTCCAAATGTACGTAAAAGCGACATGCAGATGCACAGACAGACACCCCTGTATATTTTCAGGATCCCATATTGTAAACTTAACCTAGATAATGATAATACCAAGTCTCATGACAATTGGATATGCAGTTCTCAAAAAAGGGTGACATGTGACATACTGAACGACCGCCCACTATATCCCCTCGAAGGAGAATTCATCCCAGACAGGAATAACAATTTTGTTTTTACTTAAGCCCATTGTTTTGCCTTTTTTCCTTTGTTTGTTTATGAATTTCTTAAAGTCCAAATGTGTCTCGTCTTTGACAACTTTTCCTGATGTTACTGGGGAAAGAAAATACTTATCTATGAAAATAGTTCATGTATTTTTTAACCTTATGCATAAGTTGAATTACCTATTGAAAAATTGCGGAAATAATCATTTTTGCAAATGTTTGTAGAACTTGACTTCCATTTGAACCCTTGTCTACGGCTCGGTATGCATAACTCCCATTGCTGTCAGCCACCAGACAGTAGAGCCATCATACAAGGGGAAGATCGCTTAAGTAAAATTCAGCTGAAACGTGAATTAGATACTTTACCTGGTGTTATTATTGTTGTTGGTGTTATTGTTGGTGTTATGGTTTCCGTTGTTGTTGTTGTTGTTGTTGTTGGTGGTGGTGTTGTGGTTTCAGGTCTAGTTGTCGTAGTTGTTGAAGGAGTAATGGCAGCACAACAAATTCTAATCTTATAGTCATTACACTGACCATTATTTTGGTCTGTATTATAACAAATTAACCCTTTGTCTTTGTCACATGTCACATTTTGCACAGCAGAACCAGTTGTAGTAGATTGGCACTGAATGTTTTCAATTCCATTAGTACATGTGGAGTTGTTTACTGACTCATAATCCCCATCATTTTCAGAAGTTGGTTTCATCGTGTTCGTCCATTCTGACCATCTCCCTGAACATGGAGGCTCTGTAAAGAAAACAAACACATGGATGGGAGCTTTTACTGTACTGTACTAGGTAAACTACAAAGCCCAGTTTTGAGAAACTTAAAAAACAAAATCTAATTTTAAAATTATTATGAACTGTATCTGGAGAACGACATTTTTTAATTGTCATGAAACCTTGAAGTAACATTATTAGCTTCAGTTATGAACAAAGTCGGAATCCCCTTTAATTGCACGCCTGGCTGTTTTGTACGTTGGTTGGGAAGTGTGTCGTTGCAAGTTCAAGATCAGCCACTGTCTGTTACGGTTGTGCAAATCAATGCTGACATAAACACTCCCACAGCATTCATTCTTGGGTCTCTCAGAAAAAAACTGTTGTGGTTTTGAAAATTGGACAGCGGGCTACTTTGAGACCACCAGATCAAAAGGTTAAAAAGGTTTTACAAAATGGAAATAAGTATGCCAGAAACATACTGCACATCCCCTGCCACGACTGTGAATTCATAAATTAGAGGCATCGGAATGATGAAAAGGTTGATCACCCTGGCATATATAAAGTGTATTACAGAATAGTATAAAATAACAATTACCAATTCAATGTTTAATCACAATTCTATAAGCAATTCTCCAGATTAATGCAAAAATGTAAGTGTGGCATACAGACTGGTGGACGAAAGGACATGAAGAAAACCCATATTTCTCCAGAACCTGATATTATCAATAACTTATGCTAAGTTGTGTTAATACTGAGGTCTTTGATAATTGTACAAGTGGTTCTCCAAATGTACGTAAAAGCGACATGCAGATGCACAGACAGACACCCCTGTATATTTTCAGGATCCCATATTGTAAACTTAACCTAGATAATGATAATACCAAGTCTCATGACAATTGGATATGCAGTTCTCAAAAAAGGGTGACATGTGACATACTGAACGACCGCCCACTATATCCCCTCGAAGGAGAATTCATCCCAGACAGGAATAACAATTTTGTTTTTACTTAAGCCCATTGTTTTGCCTTTTTTCCTTTGTTTGTTTATGAATTTCTTAAAGTCCAAATGTGTCTCGTCTTTGACAACTTTTCCTGATGTTACTGGGGAAAGAAAATACTTATCTATGAAAATAGTTCATGTATTTTTTAACCTTATGCATAAGTTGAATTACCTATTGAAAAATTGCGGAAATAATCATTTTTGCAAATGTTTGTAGAACTTGACTTCCATTTGAACCCTTGTCTACGGCTCGGTATGCATAACTCCCATTGCTGTCAGCCACCAGACAGTAGAGCCATCATACAAGGGGAAGATCGCTAAGTAAAATTCAGCTGAAACGTGAATTAGATACTTTACCTGGTGTTATTATTGTTGTTGGTGTTATTGTTGGTGTTATGGTTTCCGTTGTTGTTGTTGTTGTTGTTGTTGGTGGTGGTGTTGTGGTTTCAGGTCTAGTTGTCGTAGTTGTTGAAGGAGTAATGGCAGCACAACAAATTCTAATCTTATAGTCATTACACTGACCATTATTTTGGTCTGTATTATAACAAATTAACCCTTTGTCTTTGTCACATGTCACATTTTGCACAGCAGAACCAGTTGTAGTAGATTGGCACTGAATGTTTTCAATTCCATTAGTACATGTGGAGTTGTTTACTGACTCATAATCCCCATCATTTTCAGAAGTTGGTTTCATCGTGTTCGTCCATTCTGACCATCTCCCTGAACATGGAGGCTCTGTAAAGAAAACAAACACATGGATGGGAGCTTTTACTGTACTGTACTAGGTAAACTACAAAGCCCAGTTTTGAGAAACTTAAAAACAAAATCTAATTTTAAAATTATTATGAACTGTATCTGGAGAACGACATTTTTTAATTGTCATGAAACCTTGAAGTAACATTATTAGCTTCAGTTATGAACAAAGTCGGAATCCCCTTTAATTGCACGCCTGGCTGTTTTGTACGTTGGTTGGGAAGTGTGTCGTTGCAAGTTCAAGATCAGCCACTGTCTGTTACGGTTGTGCAAATCAATGCTGACATAAACACTCCCACAGCATTCATTCTTGGGTCTCTCAGAAAAAAACTGTTGTGGTTTTGAAAATTGGACAGCGGGCTACTTTGAGACCACCAGATCAAAAGGTTAAAAAGGTTTTACAAAATGGAAATAAGTATGCCAGAAACATACTGCACATCCCCTGCCACGACTGTGAATTCATAAATTAGAGGCATCGGAATGATGAAAAGGTTGATCACCCTGGCATATATAAAGTGTATTACAGAATAGTATAAAATAACAATTACCAATTCAATGTTTAATCACAATTCTATAAGCAATTCTCCAGATTAATGCAAAAATGTAAGTGTGGCATACAGACTGGTGGACGAAAGGACATGAAGAAAACCCATATTTCTCCAGAACCTGATATTATCAATAACTTATGCTAAGTTGTGTTAATACTGAGGTCTTTGATAATTGTACAAGTGGTTCTCCAAATGTACGTAAAAGCGACATGCAGATGCACAGACAGACACCCCTGTATATTTTCAGGATCCCATATTGTAAACTTAACCTAGATAATGATAATACCAAGTCTCATGACAATTGGATATGCAGTTCTCAAAAAAGGGTGACATGTGACATACTGAACGACCGCCCACTATATCCCCTCGAAGGAGAATTCATCCCAGACAGGAATAACAATTTTGTTTTTACTTAAGCCCATTGTTTTGCCTTTTTTCCTTTGTTTGTTTATGAATTTCTTAAAGTCCAAATGTGTCTCGTCTTTGACAACTTTTCCTGATGTTACTGGGGAAAGAAAATACTTATCTATGAAAATAGTTCATGTATTTTTTAACCTTATGCATAAGTTGAATTACCTATTGAAAAATTGCGGAAATAATCATTTTTGCAAATGTTTGTAGAACTTGACTTCCATTTGAACCCTTGTCTACGGCTCGGTATGCATAACTCCCATTGCTGTCAGCCACCAGACAGTAGAGCCATCATACAAGGGGAAGATCGCTAAGTAAAATTCAGCTGAAACGTGAATTAGATACTTTACCTGGTGTTATTATTGTTGTTGGTGTTATTGTTGGTGTTATGGTTTCCGTTGTTGTTGTTGTTGTTGTTGTTGGTGGTGGTGTTGTGGTTTCAGGTCTAGTTGTCGTAGTTGTTGAAGGAGTAATGGCAGCACAACAAATTCTAATCTTATAGTCATTACACTGACCATTATTTTGGTCTGTATTATAACAAATTAACCCTTTGTCTTTGTCACATGTCACATTTTGCACAGCAGAACCAGTTGTAGTAGATTGGCACTGAATGTTTTCAATTCCATTAGTACATGTGGAGTTGTTTACTGACTCATAATCCCCATCATTTTCAGAAGTTGGTTTCATCGTGTTCGTCCATTCTGACCATCTCCCTGAACATGGAGGCTCTGTAAAGAAAACAAACACATGGATGGGAGCTTTTACTGTACTGTACTAGGTAAACTACAAAGCCCAGTTTTGAGAAACTTAAAAAACAAAATCTAATTTTAAAATTATTATGAACTGTATCTGGAGAACGACATTTTTTAATTGTCATGAAACCTTGAAGTAACATTATTAGCTTCAGTTATGAACAAAGTCGGAATCCCCTTTAATTGCACGCCTGGCTGTTTTGTACGTTGGTTGGGAAGTGTGTCGTTGCAAGTTCAAGATCAGCCACTGTCTGTTACGGTTGTGCAAATCAATGCTGACATAAACACTCCCACAGCATTCATTCTTGGGTCTCTCAGAAAAAAACTGTTGTGGTTTTGAAAATTGGACAGCGGGCTACTTTGAGACCACCAGATCAAAAGGTTAAAAAGGTTTTACAAAATGGAAATAAGTATGCCAGAAACATACTGCACATCCCCTGCCACGACTGTGAATTCATAAATTAGAGGCATCGGAATGATGAAAAGGTTGATCACCCTGGCATATATAAAGTGTATTACAGAATAGTATAAAATAACAATTACCAATTCAATGTTTAATCACAATTCTATAAGCAATTCTCCAGATTAATGCAAAAATGTAAGTGTGGCATACAGACTGGTGGACGAAAGGACATGAAGAAAACCCATATTTCTCCAGAACCTGATATTATCAATAACTTATGCTAAGTTGTGTTAATACTGAGGTCTTTGATAATTGTACAAGTGGTTCTCCAAATGTACGTAAAAGCGACATGCAGATGCACAGACAGACACCCCTGTATATTTTCAGGATCCCATATTGTAAACTTAACCTAGATAATGATAATACCAAGTCTCATGACAATTGGATATGCAGTTCTCAAAAAAGGGTGACATGTGACATACTGAACGACCGCCCACTATATCCCCTCGAAGGAGAATTCATCCCAGACAGGAATAACAATTTTGTTTTTACTTAAGCCCATTGTTTTGCCTTTTTTCCTTTGTTTGTTTATGAATTTCTTAAAGTCCAAATGTGTCTCGTCTTTGACAACTTTTCCTGATGTTACTGGGGAAAGAAAATACTTATCTATGAAAATAGTTCATGTATTTTTTAACCTTATGCATAAGTTGAATTACCTATTGAAAAATTGCGGAAATAATCATTTTGCAAATGTTTGTAGAACTTGACTTCCATTTGAACCCTTGTCTACGGCTCGGTATGCATAACTCCCATTGCTGTCAGCCACCAGACAGTAGAGCCATCATACAAGGGGAAGATCGCTAAGTAAAATTCAGCTGAAACGTGAATTAGATACTTTACCTGGTGTTATTATTGTTGTTGGTGTTATTGTTGGTGTTATGGTTTCCGTTGTTGTTGTTGTTGTTGTTGTTGGTGGTGGTGTTGTGGTTTCAGGTCTAGTTGTCGTAGTTGTTGAAGGAGTAATGGCAGCACAACAAATTCTAATCTTATAGTCATTACACTGACCATTATTTTGGTCTGTATTATAACAAATTAACCCTTTGTCTTTGTCACATGTCACATTTTGCACAGCAGAACCAGTTGTAGTAGATTGGCACTGAATGTTTTCAATTCCATTAGTACATGTGGAGTTGTTTACTGACTCATAATCCCCATCATTTTCAGAAGTTGGTTTCATCGTGTTCGTCCATTCTGACCATCTCCCTGAACATGGAGGCTCTGTAAAGAAAACAAACACATGGATGGGAGCTTTTACTGTACTGTACTAGGTAAACTACAAAGCCCAGTTTTGAGAAACTTAAAAACAAAATCTAATTTTAAAATTATTATGAACTGTATCTGGAGAACGACATTTTTTAATTGTCATGAAACCTTGAAGTAACATTATTAGCTTCAGTTATGAACAAAGTCGGAATCCCCTTTAATTGCACGCCTGGCTGTTTTGTACGTTGGTTGGGAAGTGTGTCGTTGCAAGTTCAAGATCAGCCACTGTCTGTTACGGTTGTGCAAATCAATGCTGACATAAACACTCCCACAGCATTCATTCTTGGGTCTCTCAGAAAAAAACTGTTGTGGTTTTGAAAATTGGACAGCGGGCTACTTTGAGACCACCAGATCAAAAGGTTAAAAA
This sequence comes from Acipenser oxyrinchus oxyrinchus, assembly GCA_030684275.1. NCBI lineage: Eukaryota > Metazoa > Chordata > Actinopteri > Acipenseriformes > Acipenseridae > Acipenser > Acipenser oxyrinchus. The sequence goes on from JAGXEW010000604.1 coordinate 15,401, forward strand.
GGTTTTACAAAATGGAAATAAGTATGCCAGAAACATACTGCACATCCCCTGCCACGACTGTGAATTCATAAATTAGAGGCATCGGAATGATGAAAAGGTTGATCACCCTGGCATATATAAAGTGTATTACAGAATAGTATAAAATAACAATTACCAATTCAATGTTTAATCACAATTCTATAAGCAATTCTCCAGATTAATGCAAAAATGTAAGTGTGGCATACAGACTGGTGGACGAACCGACATAAAGACAACCCCATAGGGAAGATCATGCAGATGCACAGACAGACACCCCTGTATATTTTCAGGATCCCATATTGTAAACTTAACCTAGATAATGATAATACCAAGTCTCATGACAATTGGATATGCAGTTCTCAAAAAAGGGTGACATGTGACATACTGAACGACCGCCCACTATATCCCCTCGAAGGAGAATTCATCCCAGACAGGAATAACAATTTTGTTTTTACTTAAGCCCATTGTTTTGCCTTTTTTTCCTTTGTTTGTTTATGAATTTCTTAAAGTCCAAATGTGTCTCGTCTTTGACAACTTTTCCTGATGTTACTGGGGAAAGAAAATACTTATCTATGAAAATAGTTCATGTATTTTTTAACCTTATGCATAAGTTGAATTACCTATTGAAAAATTGCGGAAATAATCATTTTTGCAAATGTTTGTAGAACTTGACTTCCATTTGAACCCTTGTCTACGGCTCGGTATGCATAACTCCCATTGCTGTCAGCCACCAGACAGTAGAGCCATCATACAAGGGGAAGATCGCTTAAGTAAAATTCAGCTGAAACGTGAATTAGATACTTTACCTGGTGTTATTATTGTTGTTGGTGTTATTGTTGGTGTTATGGTTTCCGTTGTTGTTGTTGTTGTTGTTGTTGGTGGTGGTGTTGTGGTTTCAGGTCTAGTTGTCGTAGTTGTTGAAGGAGTAATGGCAGCACAACAAATTCTAATCTTATAGTCATTACACTGACCATTATTTTGGTCTGTATTATAACAAATTAACCCTTTGTCTTTGTCACATGTCACATTTTGCACAGCAGAACCAGTTGTAGTAGATTGGCACTGAATGTTTTCAATTCCATTAGTACATGTGGAGTTGTTTACTGACTCATAATCCCCATCATTTTCAGAAGTTGGTTTCATCGTGTTCGTCCATTCTGACCATCTCCCTGAACATGGAGGCTCTGTAAAGAAAACAAACACATGGATGGGAGCTTTTACTGTACTGTACTAGGTAAACTACAAAGCCCAGTTTTGAGAAACTTAAAAAACAAAATCTAATTTTAAAATTATTATGAACTGTATCTGGAGAACGACATTTTTTAATTGTCATGAAACCTTGAAGTAACATTATTAGCTTCAGTTATGAACAAAGTCGGAATCCCCTTTAATTGCACGCCTGGCTGTTTTGTACGTTGGTTGGGAAGTGTGTCGTTGCAAGTTCAAGATCAGCCACTGTCTGTTACGGTTGTGCAAATCAATGCTGACATAAACACTCCCACAGCATTCATTCTTGGGTCTCTCAGAAAAAAACTGTTGTGGTTTTGAAAATTGGACAGCGGGCTACTTTGAGACCACCAGATCAAAAGGTTAAAAAGGTTTTACAAAATGGAAATAAGTATGCCAGAAACATACTGCACATCCCCTGCCACGACTGTGAATTCATAAATTAGAGGCATCGGAATGATGAAAAGGTTGATCACCCTGGCATATATAAAGTGTATTACAGAATAGTATAAAATAACAATTACCAATTCAATGTTTAATCACAATTCTATAAGCAATTCTCCAGATTAATGCAAAAATGTAAGTGTGGCATACAGACTGGTGGACGAACCGACATAAAGACAACCCCATAGGGAAGATCATGCAGATGCACAGACAGACACCCCTGTATATTTTCAGGATCCCATATTGTAAACTTAACCTAGATAATGATAATACCAAGTCTCATGACAATTGGATATGCAGTTCTCAAAAAAGGGTGACATGTGACATACTGAACGACCGCCCACTATATCCCCTCGAAGGAGAATTCATCCCAGACAGGAATAACAATTTTGTTTTTACTTAAGCCCATTGTTTTGCCTTTTTTCCTTTGTTTGTTTATGAATTTCTTAAAGTCCAAATGTGTCTCGTCTTTGACAACTTTTCCTGATGTTACTGGGGAAAGAAAATACTTATCTATGAAAATAGTTCATGTATTTTTTAACCTTATGCATAAGTTGAATTACCTATTGAAAAATTGCGGAAATAATCATTTTTGCAAATGTTTGTAGAACTTGACTTCCATTTGAACCCTTGTCTACGGCTCGGTATGCATAACTCCCATTGCTGTCAGCCACCAGACAGTAGAGCCATCATACAAGGGGAAGATCGCTTAAGTAAAATTCAGCTGAAACGTGAATTAGATACTTTACCTGGTGTTATTATTGTTGTTGGTGTTATTGTTGGTGTTATGGTTTCCGTTGTTGTTGTTGTTGTTGTTGTTGGTGGTGGTGTTGTGGTTTCAGGTCTAGTTGTCGTAGTTGTTGAAGGAGTAATGGCAGCACAACAAATTCTAATCTTATAGTCATTACACTGACCATTATTTTGGTCTGTATTATAACAAATTAACCCTTTGTCTTTGTCACATGTCACATTTTGCACAGCAGAACCAGTTGTAGTAGATTGGCACTGAATGTTTTCAATTCCATTAGTACATGTGGAGTTGTTTACTGACTCATAATCCCCATCATTTTCAGAAGTTGGTTTCATCGTGTTCGTCCATTCTGACCATCTCCCTGAACATGGAGGCTCTGTAAAGAAAACAAACACATGGATGGGAGCTTTTACTGTACTGTACTAGGTAAACTACAAAGCCCAGTTTTGAGAAACTTAAAAACAAAATCTAATTTTAAAATTATTATGAACTGTATCTGGAGAACGACATTTTTTAATTGTCATGAAACCTTGAAGTAACATTATTAGCTTCAGTTATGAACAAAGTCGGAATCCCCTTTAATTGCACGCCTGGCTGTTTTGTACGTTGGTTGGGAAGTGTGTCGTTGCAAGTTCAAGATCAGCCACTGTCTGTTACGGTTGTGCAAATCAATGCTGACATAAACACTCCCACAGCATTCATTCTTGGGTCTCTCAGAAAAAAACTGTTGTGGTTTTGAAAATTGGACAGCGGGCTACTTTGAGACCACCAGATCAAAAGGTTAAAAAGGTTTTACAAAATGGAAATAAGTATGCCAGAAACATACTGCACATCCCCTGCCACGACTGTGAATTCATAAATTAGAGGCATCGGAATGATGAAAAGGTTGATCACCCTGGCATATATAAAGTGTATTACAGAATAGTATAAAATAACAATTACCAATTCAATGTTTAATCACAATTCTATAAGCAATTCTCCAGATTAATGCAAAAATGTAAGTGTGGCATACAGACTGGTGGACGAAAGGACATGAAGAAAACCCATATTTCTCCAGAACCTGATATTATCAATAACTTATGCTAAGTTGTGTTAATACTGAGGTCTTTGATAATTGTACAAGTGGTTCTCCAAATGTACGTAAAAGCGACATGCAGATGCACAGACAGACACCCCTGTATATTTTCAGGATCCCATATTGTAAACTTAACCTAGATAATGATAATACCAAGTCTCATGACAATTGGATATGCAGTTCTCAAAAAAGGGTGACATGTGACATACTGAACGACCGCCCACTATATCCCCCTCGAAGGAGAATTCATCCCAGACAGGAATAACAATTTTGTTTTTTACTTAAGCCCATTGTTTTGCCTTTTTTTCCTTTGTTTGTTTATGAATTTCTTAAAGTCCAAATGTGTCTCGTCTTTGACAACTTTTCCTGATGTTACTGGGGAAAGAAAATACTTATCTATGAAAATAGTTCATGTATTTTTTTTAACCTTATGCATAAGTTGAATTACCTATTGAAAAATTGCGGAAATAATCATTTTTGCAAATGTTTGTAGAACTTGACTTCCATTTGAACCCTTGTCTACGGCTCGGTATGCATAACTCCCATTGCTGTCAGCCACCAGACAGTAGAGCCATCATACAAGGGGAAGATCGCTTAAGTAAAATTCAGCTGAAACGTGAATTAGATACTTTACCTGGTGTTATTATTGTTGTTGGTGTTATTGTTGGTGTTATGGTTTCCGTTGTTGTTGTTGTTGTTGTTGTTGGTGGTGGTGTTGTGGTTTCAGGTCTAGTTGTCGTAGTTGTTGAAGGAGTAATGGCAGCACAACAAATTCTAATCTTATAGTCATTACACTGACCATTATTTTGGTCTGTATTATAACAAATTAACCCTTTGTCTTTGTCACATGTCACATTTTGCACAGCAGAACCAGTTGTAGTAGATTGGCACTGAATGTTTTCAATTCCATTAGTACATGTGGAGTTGTTTACTGACTCATAATCCCCATCATTTTCAGAAGTTGGTTTCATCGTGTTCGTCCATTCTGACCATCTCCCTGAACATGGAGGCTCTGTAAAGAAAACAAACACATGGATGGGAGCTTTTACTGTACTGTACTAGGTAAACTACAAAGCCCAGTTTTGAGAAACTTAAAAAACAAAATCTAATTTTAAAATTATTATGAACTGTATCTGGAGAACGACATTTTTTAATTGTCATGAAACCTTGAAGTAACATTATTAGCTTCAGTTATGAACAAAGTCGGAATCCCCTTTAATTGCACGCCTGGCTGTTTTGTACGTTGGTTGGGAAGTGTGTCGTTGCAAGTTCAAGATCAGCCACTGTCTGTTACGGTTGTGCAAATCAATGCTGACATAAACACTCCCACAGCATTCATTCTTGGGTCTCTCAGAAAAAAACTGTTGTGGTTTTGAAAATTGGACAGCGGGCTACTTTGAGACCACCAGATCAAAAGGTTAAAAAGGTTTTACAAAATGGAAATAAGTATGCCAGAAACATACTGCACATCCCCTGCCACGACTGTGAATTCATAAATTAGAGGCATCGGAATGATGAAAAGGTTGATCACCCTGGCATATATAAAGTGTATTACAGAATAGTATAAAATAACAATTACCAATTCAATGTTTAATCACAATTCGATAAGCAATTCTCCAGATTAATGCAAAAATGTAAGTGTGGCATACAGACTGGTGGACGAACCGACATAAAGACAACCTGATCCATAGGGAAGATCATGCAGATGCACAGACAGACACCCCTGTATATTTTCAGGATCCCATATTGTAAACTTAACCTAGATAATGATAATACCAAGTCTCATGACAATTGGATATGCAGTTCTCAAAAAAGGGTGACATGTGACATACTGAACGACCGCCCACTATATCCCCTCGAAGGAGAATTCATCCCAGACAGGAATAACAATTTTGTTTTTACTTAAGCCCATTGTTTTGCCTTTTTTCCTTTGTTTGTTTATGAATTTCTTAAAGTCCAAATGTGTCTCGTCTTTGACAACTTTTCCTGATGTTACTGGGGAAAGAAAATACTTATCTATGAAAATAGTTCATGTATTTTTTAACCTTATGCATAAGTTGAATTACCTATTGAAAAATTGCGGAAATAATCATTTTTGCAAATGTTTGTAGAACTTGACTTCCATTTGAACCCTTGTCTACGGCTCGGTATGCATAACTCCCATTGCTGTCAGCCACCAGACAGTAGAGCCATCATACAAGGGGAAGATCGCTTAAGTAAAATTCAGCTGAAACGTGAATTAGATACTTTACCTGGTGTTATTATTGTTGTTGGTGTTATTGTTGGTGTTATGGTTTCCGTTGTTGTTGTTGTTGTTGTTGTTGGTGGTGGTGTTGTGGTTTCAGGTCTAGTTGTCGTAGTTGTTGAAGGAGTAATGGCAGCACAACAAATTCTAATCTTATAGTCATTACACTGACCATTATTTTGGTCTGTATTATAACAAATTAACCCTTTGTCTTTGTCACATGTCACATTTTGCACAGCAGAACCAGTTGTAGTAGATTGGCACTGAATGTTTTCAATTCCATTAGTACATGTGGAGTTGTTTACTGACTCATAATCCCCATCATTTTCAGAAGTTGGTTTCATCGTGTTCGTCCATTCTGACCATCTCCCTGAACATGGAGGCTCTGTAAAGAAAACAAACACATGGATGGGAGCTTTTACTGTACTGTACTAGGTAAACTACAAAGCCCAGTTTTGAGAAACTTAAAAACAAAATCTAATTTTAAAATTATTATGAACTGTATCTGGAGAACGACATTTTTTAATTGTCATGAAACCTTGAAGTAACATTATTAGCTTCAGTTATGAACAAAGTCGGAATCCCCTTTAATTGCACGCCTGGCTGTTTTGTACGTTGGTTGGGAAGTGTGTCGTTGCAAGTTCAAGATCAGCCACTGTCTGTTACGGTTGTGCAAATCAATGCTGACATAAACACTCCCACAGCATTCATTCTTGGGTCTCTCAGAAAAAAACTGTTGTGGTTTTGAAAATTGGACAGCGGGCTACTTTGAGACCACCAGATCAAAAGGTTAAAAAGGTTTTACAAAATGGAAATAAGTATGCCAGAAACATACTGCACATCCCCTGCCACGACTGTGAATTCATAAATTAGAGGCATCGGAATGATGAAAAGGTTGATCACCCTGGCATATATAAAGTGTATTACAGAATAGTATAAAATAACAATTACCAATTCAATGTTTAATCACAATTCTATAAGCAATTCTCCAGATTAATGCAAAAATGTAAGTGTGGCATACAGACTGGTGGACGAACCGACATAAAGACAACCCCATAGGGAAGATCATGCAGATGCACAGACAGACACCCCTGTATATTTTCAGGATCCCATATTGTAAACTTAACCTAGATAATGATAATACCAAGTCTCATGACAATTGGATATGCAGTTCTCAAAAAAGGGTGACATGTGACATACTGAACGACCGCCCACTATATCCCCCTCGAAGGAGAATTCATCCCAGACAGGAATAACAATTTTGTTTTTACTTAAGCCCATTGTTTTGCCTTTTTTCCTTTGTTTGTTTATGAATTTCTTAAAGTCCAAATGTGTCTCGTCTTTGACAACTTTTCCTGATGTTACTGGGGAAAGAAAATACTTATCTATGAAAATAGTTCATGTATTTTTTAACCTTATGCATAAGTTGAATTACCTATTGAAAAATTGCGGAAATAATCATTTTTGCAAATGTTTGTAGAACTTGACTTCCATTTGAACCCTTGTCTACGGCTCGGTATGCATAACTCCCATTGCTGTCAGCCACCAGACAGTAGAGCCATCATACAAGGGGAAGATCGCTAAGTAAAATTCAGCTGAAACGTGAATTAGATACTTTACCTGGTGTTATTATTGTTGTTGGTGTTATTGTTGGTGTTATGGTTTCCGTTGTTGTTGTTGTTGTTGTTGTTGGTGGTGGTGTTGTGGTTTCAGGTCTAGTTGTCGTAGTTGTTGAAGGAGTAATGGCAGCACAACAAATTCTAATCTTATAGTCATTACACTGACCATTATTTTGGTCTGTATTATAACAAATTAACCCTTTGTCTTTGTCACATGTCACATTTTGCACAGCAGAACCAGTTGTAGTAGATTGGCACTGAATGTTTTCAATTCCATTAGTACATGTGGAGTTGTTTACTGACTCATAATCCCCATCATTTTCAGAAGTTGGTTTCATCGTGTTCGTCCATTCTGACCATCTCCCTGAACATGGAGGCTCTGTAAAGAAAACAAACACATGGATGGGAGCTTTTACTGTACTGTACTAGGTAAACTACAAAGCCCAGTTTTGAGAAACTTAAAAAACAAAATCTAATTTTAAAATTATTATGAACTGTATCTGGAGAACGACATTTTTTAATTGTCATGAAACCTTGAAGTAACATTATTAGCTTCAGTTATGAACAAAGTCGGAATCCCCTTTAATTGCACGCCTGGCTGTTTTGTACGTTGGTTGGGAAGTGTGTCGTTGCAAGTTCAAGATCAGCCACTGTCTGTTACGGTTGTGCAAATCAATGCTGACATAAACACTCCCACAGCATTCATTCTTGGGTCTCTCAGAAAAAAACTGTTGTGGTTTTGAAAATTGGACAGCGGGCTACTTTGAGACCACCAGATCAAAAGGTTAAAAAGGTTTTACAAAATGGAAATAAGTATGCCAGAAACATACTGCACATCCCCTGCCACGACTGTGAATTCATAAATTAGAGGCATCGGAATGATGAAAAGGTTGATCACCCTGGCATATATAAAGTGTATTACAGAATAGTATAAAATAACAATTACCAATTCAATGTTTAATCACAATTCTATAAGCAATTCTCCAGATTAATGCAAAAATGTAAGTGTGGCATACAGACTGGTGGACGAACCGACATAAAGACAACCCCATAGGGAAGATCATGCAGATGCACAGACAGACACCCCTGTATATTTTCAGGATCCCATATTGTAAACTTAACCTAGATAATGATAATACCAAGTCTCATGACAATTGGATATGCAGTTCTCAAAAAAGGGTGACATGTGACATACTGAACGACCGCCCACTATATCCCCTCGAAGGAGAATTCATCCCAGACAGGAATAACAATTTTGTTTTTACTTAAGCCCATTGTTTTGCCTTTTTTCCTTTGTTTGTTTATGAATTTCTTAAAGTCCAAATGTGTCTCGTCTTTGACAACTTTTCCTGATGTTACTGGGGAAAGAAAATACTTATCTATGAAAATAGTTCATGTATTTTTTAACCTTATGCATAAGTTGAATTACCTATTGAAAAATTGCGGAAATAATCATTTTTGCAAATGTTTGTAGAACTTGACTTCCATTTGAACCCTTGTCTACGGCTCGGTATGCATAACTCCCATTGCTGTCAGCCACCAGACAGTAGAGCCATCATACAAGGGGAAGATCGCTTAAGTAAAATTCAGCTGAAACGTGAATTAGATACTTTACCTGGTGTTATTATTGTTGTTGGTGTTATTGTTGGTGTTATGGTTTCCGTTGTTGTTGTTGTTGTTGTTGTTGGTGGTGGTGTTGTGGTTTCAGGTCTAGTTGTCGTAGTTGTTGAAGGAGTAATGGCAGCACAACAAATTCTAATCTTATAGTCATTACACTGACCATTATTTTGGTCTGTATTATAACAAATTAACCCTTTGTCTTTGTCACATGTCACATTTTGCACAGCAGAACCAGTTGTAGTAGATTGGCACTGAATGTTTTCAATTCCATTAGTACATGTGGAGTTGTTTACTGACTCATAATCCCCATCATTTTCAGAAGTTGGTTTCATCGTGTTCGTCCATTCTGACCATCTCCCTGAACATGGAGGCTCTGTAAAGAAAACAAACACATGGATGGGAGCTTTTACTGTACTGTACTAGGTAAACTACAAAGCCCAGTTTTGAGAAACTTAAAAACAAAATCTAATTTTAAAATTATTATGAACTGTATCTGGAGAACGACATTTTTAATTGTCATGAAACCTTGAAGTAACATTATTAGCTTCAGTTATGAACAAAGTCGGAATCCCCTTTAATTGCACGCCTGGCTGTTTTGTACGTTGGTTGGGAAGTGTGTCGTTGCAAGTTCAAGATCAGCCACTGTCTGTTACGGTTGTGCAAATCAATGCTGACATAAACACTCCCACAGCATTCATTCTTGGGTCTCTCAGAAAAAAAACTGTTGTGGTTTTGAAAATTGGACAGCGGGCTACTTTGAGACCACCAGATCAAAAGGTTAAAAAGGTTTTACAAAATGGAAATAAGTATGCCAGAAACATACTGCACATCCCCTGCCACGACTGTGAATTCATAAATTAGAGGCATCGGAATGATGAAAAGGTTGATCACCCTGGCATATATAAAGTGTATTACAGAATAGTATAAAATAACAATTACCAATTCAATGTTTAATCACAATTCTATAAGCAATTCTCCACATTAATGCAAAAATGTAAGTGTGGCATACAGACTGGTGGACGAACCGACATAAAGACAACCCCATAGGGGAAGATCATGCAGATGCACAGACAGACACCCCTGTATATTTTCAGGATCCCATATTGTAAACTTAACCTAGATAATGATAATACCAAGTCTCATGACAATTGGATATGCAGTTCTCAAAAAGGGTGACATGTGACATACTGAACGACCGCCCACTATATCCCCTCGAAGGAGAATTCATCCCAGACAGGAATAACAATTTTGTTTTTACTTAAGCCCATTGTTTTGCCTTTTTTCCTTTGTTTGTTTATGAATTTCTTAAAGTCCAAATGTGTCTCGTCTTTGACAACTTTTCCTGATGTTACTGGGGAAAGAAAATACTTATCTATGAAAATAGTTCATGTATTTTTTAACCTTATGCATAAGTTGAATTACCTATTGAAAAATTGCGGAAATAATCATTTTTGCAAATGTTTGTAGAACTTGACTTCCATTTGAACCCTTGTCTACGGCTCGGTATGCATAACTCCCATTGCTGTCAGCCACCAGACAGTAGAGCCATCATACAAGGGGAAGATCGCTAAGTAAAATTCAGCTGAAACGTGAATTAGATACTTTACCTGGTGTTATTATTGTTGTTGGTGTTATTGTTGGTGTTATGGTTTCCGTTGTTGTTGTTGTTGTTGTTGTTGGTGGTGGTGTTGTGGTTTCAGGTCTAGTTGTCGTAGTTGTTGAAGGAGTAATGGCAGCACAACAAATTCTAATCTTATAGTCATTACACTGACCATTATTTTGGTCTGTATTATAACAAATTAACCCTTTGTCTTTGTCACATGTCACATTTTGCACAGCAGAACCAGTTGTAGTAGATTGGCACTGAATGTTTTCAATTCCATTAGTACATGTGGAGTTGTTTACTGACTCATAATCCCCATCATTTTCAGAAGTTGGTTTCATCGTGTTCGTCCATTCTGACCATCTCCCTGAACATGGAGGCTCTGTAAAGAAAACAAACACATGGATGGGAGCTTTTACTGTACTGTACTAGGTAAACTACAAAGCCCAGTTTTGAGAAACTTAAAAACAAAATCTAATTTTAAAATTATTATGAACTGTATCTGGAGAACGACATTTTTTAATTGTCATGAAACCTTGAAGTAACATTATTAGCTTCAGTTATGAACAAAGTCGGAATCCCCTTTAATTGCACGCCTGGCTGTTTTGTACGTTGGTTGGGAAGTGTGTCGTTGCAAGTTCAAGATCAGCCACTGTCTGTTACGGTTGTGCAAATCAATGCTGACATAAACACTCCCACAGCATTCATTCTTGGGTCTCTCAGAAAAAAACTGTTGTGGTTTTGAAAATTGGACAGCGGGCTACTTTGAGACCACCAGATCAAAAGGTTAAAAAGGTTTTACAAAATGGAAATAAGTATGCCAGAAACATACTGCACATCCCCTGCCACGACTGTGAATTCATAAATTAGAGGCATCGGAATGATGAAAAGGTTGATCACCCTGGCATATATAAAGTGTATTACAGAATAGTATAAAATAACAATTACCAATTCAATGTTTAATCACAATTCGATAAGCAATTCTCCACATTAATGCAAAAATGTAAGTGCGGCATACAGACTGGTGGACGAACCGACATAAAGACAACCCCATAGGGAAGATCATGCAGATGCACAGACAGACACCCCTGTATATTTTCAGGATCCCATATTGTAAACTTAACCTAGATAATGATAATACCAAGTCTCATGACAATTGGATATGCAGTTCTCAAAAAAGGGTGACATGTGACATACTGAACGACCGCCCACTATATCCCCCTCGAAGGAGAATTCATCCCAGACAGGAATAACAATTTTGTTTTTTACTTAAGCCCATTGTTTTGCCTTTTTTTCCTTTGTTTGTTTATGAATTTCTTAAAGTCCAAATGTGTCTCGTCTTTGACAACTTTTCCTGATGTTACTGGGGAAAGAAAATACTTATCTATGAAAATAGTTCATGTATTTTTTAACCTTATGCATAAGTTGAATTACCTATTGAAAAATTGCGGAAATAATCATTTTTGCAAATGTTTGTAGAACTTGACTTCCATTTGAACCCTTGTCTACGGCTCGGTATGCATAACTCCCATTGCTGTCAGCCACCAGACAGTAGAGCCATCATACAAGGGGAAGATCGCTTAAGTAAAATTCAGCTGAAACGTGAATTAGATACTTTACCTGGTGTTATTATTGTTGTTGGTGTTATTGTTGGTGTTATGGTTTCCGTTGTTGTTGTTGTTGTTGTTGTTGGTGGTGGTGTTGTGGTTTCAGGTCTAGTTGTCGTAGTTGTTGAAGGAGTAATGGCAGCACAACAAATTCTAATCTTATAGTCATTACACTGACCATTATTTTGGTCTGTATTATAACAAATTAACCCTTTGTCTTTGTCACATGTCACATTTTGCACAGCAGAACCAGTTGTAGTAGATTGGCACTGAATGTTTTCAATTCCATTAGTACATGTGGAGTTGTTTACTGACTCATAATCCCCATCATTTTCAGAAGTTGGTTTCATCGTGTTCGTCCATTCTGACCATCTCCCTGAACATGGAGGCTCTGTAAAGAAAACAAACACATGGATGGGAGCTTTTACTGTACTGTACTAGGTAAACTACAAAGCCCAGTTTTGAGAAACTTAAAAACAAAATCTAATTTTAAAATTATTATGAACTGTATCTGGAGAACGACATTTTTTAATTGTCATGAAACCTTGAAGTAACATTATTAGCTTCAGTTATGAACAAAGTCGGAATCCCCTTTAATTGCACGCCTGGCTGTTTTGTACGTTGGTTGGGAAGTGTGTCGTTGCAAGTTCAAGATCAGCCACTGTCTGTTACGGTTGTGCAAATCAATGCTGACATAAACACTCCCACAGCATTCATTCTTGGGTCTCTCAGAAAAAAACTGTTGTGGTTTTGAAAATTGGACAGCGGGCTACTTTGAGACCACCAGATCAAAAGGTTAAAAAGGTTTTACAAAATGGAAATAAGTATGCCAGAAACATACTGCACATCCCCTGCCACGACTGTGAATTCATAAATTAGAGGCATCGGAATGATGAAAAGGTTGATCACCCTGGCATATATAAAGTGTATTACAGAATAGTATAAAATAACAATTACCAATTCAATGTTTAATCACAATTCGATAAGCAATTCTCCACATTAATGCAAAAATGTAAGTGTGGCATACAGACTGGTGGACGAACCGACATAAAGACAACCCCATAGGGAAGATCATGCAGATGCACAGACAGACACCCCTGTATATTTTCAGGATCCCATATTGTAAACTTAACCTAGATAATGATAATACCAAGTCTCATGACAATTGGATATGCAGTTCTCAAAAAAGGGTGACATGTGACATACTGAACGACCGCCCACTATATCCCCCTCGAAGGAGAATTCATCCCAGACAGGAATAACAATTTTGTTTTTACTTAAGCCCATTGTTTTGCCTTTTTTCCTTTGTTTGTTTATGAATTTCTTAAAGTCCAAATGTGTCTCGTCTTTGACAACTTTTCCTGATGTTACTGGGGAAAGAAAATACTTATCTATGAAAATAGTTCATGTATTTTTTAACCTTATGCATAAGTTGAATTACCTATTGAAAAATTGCGGAAATAATCATTTTTGCAAATGTTTGTAGAACTTGACTTCCATTTGAACCCTTGTCTACGGCTCGGTATGCATAACTCCCATTGCTGTCAGCCACCAGACAGTAGAGCCATCATACAAGGGAAGATCGCTTAAGTAAAATTCAGCTGAAACGTGAATTAGATACTTTACCTGGTGTTATTATTGTTGTTGGTGTTATTGTTGGTGTTATGGTTTCCGTTGTTGTTGTTGTTGTTGTTGTTGGTGGTGGTGTTGTGGTTTCAGGTCTAGTTGTCGTAGTTGTTGAAGGAGTAATGGCAGCACAACAAATTCTAATCTTATAGTCATTACACTGACCATTATTTTGGTCTGTATTATAACAAATTAACCCTTTGTCTTTGTCACATGTCACATTTTGCACAGCAGAACCAGTTGTAGTAGATTGGCACTGAATGTTTTCAATTCCATTAGTACATGTGGAGTTGTTTACTGACTCATAATCCCCATCATTTTCAGAAGTTGGTTTCATCGTGTTCGTCCATTCTGACCATCTCCCTGAACATGGAGGCTCTGTAAAGAAAACAAACACATGGATGGGAGCTTTTACTGTACTGTACTAGGTAAACTACAAAGCCCAGTTTTGAGAAACTTAAAAACAAAATCTAATTTTAAAATTATTATGAACTGTATCTGGAGAACGACATTTTTAATTGTCATGAAACCTTGAAGTAACATTATTAGCTTCAGTTATGAACAAAGTCGGAATCCCCTTTAATTGCACGCCTGGCTGTTTTGTACGTTGGTTGGGAAGTGTGTCGTTGCAAGTTCAAGATCAGCCACTGTCTGTTACGGTTGTGCAAATCAATGCTGACATAAACACTCCCACAGCATTCATTCTTGGGTCTCTCAGAAAAAAAACTGTTGTGGTTTTGAAAATTGGACAGCGGGCTACTTTGAGACCACCAGATCAAAAGGTTAAAAAGGTTTTACAAAATGGAAATAAGTATGCCAGAAACATACTGCACATCCCCTGCCACGACTGTGAATTCATAAATTAGAGGCATCGGAATGATGAAAAGGTTGATCACCCTGGCATATATAAAGTGTATTACAGAATAGTATAAAATAACAATTACCAATTCAATGTTTAATCACAATTCTATAAGCAATTCTCCAGATTAATGCAAAAATGTAAGTGTGGCATACAGACTGGTGGACGAAAGGACATGAAGAAAACCCATATTTCTCCAGAACCTGATATTATCAATAACTTATGCTAAGTTGTGTTAATACTGAGGTCTTTGATAATTGTACAAGTGGTTCTCCAAATGTACGTAAAAGCGACATGCAGATGCACAGACAGACACCCCTGTATATTTTCAGGATCCCATATTGTAAACTTAACCTAGATAATGATAATACCAAGTCTCATGACAATTGGATATGCAGTTCTCAAAAAAGGGTGACATGTGACATACTGAACGACCGCCCACTATATCCCCCTCGAAGGAGAATTCATCCCAGACAGGAATAACAATTTTGTTTTTACTTAAGCCCATTGTTTTGCCTTTTTTCCTTTGTTTGTTTATGAATTTCTTAAAGTCCAAATGTGTCTCGTCTTTGACAACTTTTCCTGATGTTACTGGGGAAAGAAAATACTTATCTATGAAAATAGTTCATGTATTTTTTAACCTTATGCATAAGTTGAATTACCTATTGAAAAATTGCGGAAATAATCATTTTTGCAAATGTTTGTAGAACTTGACTTCCATTTGAACCCTTGTCTACGGCTCGGTATGCATAACTCCCATTGCTGTCAGCCACCAGACAGTAGAGCCATCATACAAGGGGAAGATCGCTTAAGTAAAATTCAGCTGAAACGTGAATTAGATACTTTACCTGGTGTTATTATTGTTGTTGGTGTTATTGTTGGTGTTATGGTTTCCGTTGTTGTTGTTGTTGTTGTTGTTGGTGGTGGTGTTGTGGTTTCAGGTCTAGTTGTCGTAGTTGTTGAAGGAGTAATGGCAGCACAACAAATTCTAATCTTATAGTCATTACACTGACCATTATTTTGGTCTGTATTATAACAAATTAACCCTTTGTCTTTGTCACATGTCACATTTTGCACAGCAGAACCAGTTGTAGTAGATTGGCACTGAATGTTTTCAATTCCATTAGTACATGTGGAGTTGTTTACTGACTCATAATCCCCATCATTTTCAGAAGTTGGTTTCATCGTGTTCGTCCATTCTGACCATCTCCCTGAACATGGAGGCTCTGTAAAGAAAACAAACACATGGATGGGAGCTTTTACTGTACTGTACTAGGTAAACTACAAAGCCCAGTTTTGAGAAACTTAAAAAACAAAATCTAATTTTAAAATTATTATGAACTGTATCTGGAGAACGACATTTTTTAATTGTCATGAAACCTTGAAGTAACATTATTAGCTTCAGTTATGAACAAAGTCGGAATCCCCTTTAATTGCACGCCTGGCTGTTTTGTACGTTGGTTGGGAAGTGTGTCGTTGCAAGTTCAAGATCAGCCACTGTCTGTTACGGTTGTGCAAATCAATGCTGACATAAACACTCCCACAGCATTCATTCTTGGGTCTCTCAGAAAAAAACTGTTGTGGTTTTGAAAATTGGACAGCGGGCTACTTTGAGACCACCAGATCAAAAGGTTAAAAAGGTTTTACAAAATGGAAATAAGTATGCCAGAAACATACTGCACATCCCCTGCCACGACTGTGAATTCATAAATTAGAGGCATCGGAATGATGAAAAGGTTGATCACCCTGGCATATATAAAGTGTATTACAGAATAGTATAAAATAACAATTACCAATTCAATGTTTAATCACAATTCTATAAGCAATTCTCCAGATTAATGCAAAAATGTAAGTGTGGCATACAGACTGGTGGACGAAAGGACATGAAGAAAACCCATATTTCTCCAGAACCTGATATTATCAATAACTTATGCTAAGTTGTGTTAATACTGAGGTCTTTGATAATTGTACAAGTGGTTCTCCAAATGTACGTAAAAGCGACATGCAGATGCACAGACAGACACCCCTGTATATTTTCAGGATCCCATATTGTAAACTTAACCTAGATAATGATAATACCAAGTCTCATGACAATTGGATATGCAGTTCTCAAAAAAGGGTGACATGTGACATACTGAACGACCGCCCACTATATCCCCTCGAAGGAGAATTCATCCCAGACAGGAATAACAATTTTGTTTTTACTTAAGCCCATTGTTTTGCCTTTTTTCCTTTGTTTGTTTATGAATTTCTTAAAGTCCAAATGTGTCTCGTCTTTGACAACTTTTCCTGATGTTACTGGGGAAAGAAAATACTTATCTATGAAAATAGTTCATGTATTTTTTAACCTTATGCATAAGTTGAATTACCTATTGAAAAATTGCGGAAATAATCATTTTTGCAAATGTTTGTAGAACTTGACTTCCATTTGAACCCTTGTCTACGGCTCGGTATGCATAACTCCCATTGCTGTCAGCCACCAGACAGTAGAGCCATCATACAAGGGGAAGATCGCTTAAGTAAAATTCAGCTGAAACGTGAATTAGATACTTTACCTGGTGTTATTATTGTTGTTGGTGTTATTGTTGGTGTTATGGTTTCCGTTGTTGTTGTTGTTGTTGTTGTTGGTGGTGGTGTTGTGGTTTCAGGTCTAGTTGTCGTAGTTGTTGAAGGAGTAATGGCAGCACAACAAATTCTAATCTTATAGTCATTACACTGACCATTATTTTGGTCTGTATTATAACAAATTAACCCTTTGTCTTTGTCACATGTCACATTTTGCACAGCAGAACCAGTTGTAGTAGATTGGCACTGAATGTTTTCAATTCCATTAGTACATGTGGAGTTGTTTACTGACTCATAATCCCCATCATTTTCAGAAGTTGGTTTCATCGTGTTCGTCCATTCTGACCATCTCCCTGAACATGGAGGCTCTGTAAAGAAAACAAACACATGGATGGGAGCTTTTACTGTACTGTACTAGGTAAACTACAAAGCCCAGTTTTGAGAAACTTAAAAACAAAATCTAATTTTAAAATTATTATGAACTGTATCTGGAGAACGACATTTTTAATTGTCATGAAACCTTGAAGTAACATTATTAGCTTCAGTTATGAACAAAGTCGGAATCCCCTTTAATTGCACGCCTGGCTGTTTTGTACGTTGGTTGGGAAGTGTGTCGTTGCAAGTTCAAGATCAGCCACTGTCTGTTACGGTTGTGCAAATCAATGCTGACATAAACACTCCCACAGCATTCATTCTTGGGTCTCTCAGAAAAAAAACTGTTGTGGTTTTGAAAATTGGACAGCGGGCTACTTTGAGACCACCAGATCAAAAGGTTAAAAAGGTTTTACAAAATGGAAATAAGTATGCCAGAAACATACTGCACATCCCCTGCCACGACTGTGAATTCATAAATTAGAGGCATCGGAATGATGAAAAGGTTGATCACCCTGGCATATATAAAGTGTATTACAGAATAGTATAAAATAACAATTACCAATTCAATGTTTAATCACAATTCTATAAGCAATTCTCCAGATTAATGCAAAAATGTAAGTGTGGCATACAGACTGGTGGACGAAAGGACATGAAGAAAACCCATATTTCTCCAGAACCTGATATTATCAATAACTTATGCTAAGTTGTGTTAATACTGAGGTCTTTGATAATTGTACAAGTGGTTCTCCAAATGTACGTAAAAGCGACATGCAGATGCACAGACAGACACCCCTGTATATTTTCAGGATCCCATATTGTAAACTTAACCTAGATAATGATAATACCAAGTCTCATGACAATTGGATATGCAGTTCTCAAAAAAGGGTGACATGTGACATACTGAACGACCGCCCACTATATCCCCCTCGAAGGAGAATTCATCCCAGACAGGAATAACAATTTTGTTTTTACTTAAGCCCATTGTTTTGCCTTTTTTCCTTTGTTTGTTTATGAATTTCTTAAAGTCCAAATGTGTCTCGTCTTTGACAACTTTTCCTGATGTTACTGGGGAAAGAAAATACTTATCTATGAAAATAGTTCATGTATTTTTTAACCTTATGCATAAGTTGAATTACCTATTGAAAAATTGCGGAAATAATCATTTTTGCAAATGTTTGTAGAACTTGACTTCCATTTGAACCCTTGTCTACGGCTCGGTATGCATAACTCCCATTGCTGTCAGCCACCAGACAGTAGAGCCATCATACAAGGGGAAGATCGCTAAGTAAAATTCAGCTGAAACGTGAATTAGATACTTTACCTGGTGTTATTATTGTTGTTGGTGTTATTGTTGGTGTTATGGTTTCCGTTGTTGTTGTTGTTGTTGTTGTTGGTGGTGGTGTTGTGGTTTCAGGTCTAGTTGTCGTAGTTGTTGAAGGAGTAATGGCAGCACAACAAATTCTAATCTTATAGTCATTACACTGACCATTATTTTGGTCTGTATTATAACAAATTAACCCTTTGTCTTTGTCACATGTCACATTTTGCACAGCAGAACCAGTTGTAGTAGATTGGCACTGAATGTTTTCAATTCCATTAGTACATGTGGAGTTGTTTACTGACTCATAATCCCCATCATTTTCAGAAGTTGGTTTCATCGTGTTCGTCCATTCTGACCATCTCCCTGAACATGGAGGCTCTGTAAAGAAAACAAACACATGGATGGGAGCTTTTACTGTACTGTACTAGGTAAACTACAAAGCCCAGTTTTGAGAAACTTAAAAAACAAAATCTAATTTTAAAATTATTATGAACTGTATCTGGAGAACGACATTTTTTAATTGTCATGAAACCTTGAAGTAACATTATTAGCTTCAGTTATGAACAAAGTCGGAATCCCCTTTAATTGCACGCCTGGCTGTTTTGTACGTTGGTTGGGAAGTGTGTCGTTGCAAGTTCAAGATCAGCCACTGTCTGTTACGGTTGTGCAAATCAATGCTGACATAAACACTCCCACAGCATTCATTCTTGGGTCTCTCAGAAAAAAACTGTTGTGGTTTTGAAAATTGGACAGCGGGCTACTTTGAGACCACCAGATCAAAAGGTTAAAAAGGTTTTACAAAATGGAAATAAGTATGCCAGAAACATACTGCACATCCCCTGCCACGACTGTGAATTCATAAATTAGAGGCATCGGAATGATGAAAAGGTTGATCACCCTGGCATATATAAAGTGTATTACAGAATAGTATAAAATAACAATTACCAATTCAATGTTTAATCACAATTCTATAAGCAATTCTCCAGATTAATGCAAAAATGTAAGTGTGGCATACAGACTGGTGGACGAAAGGACATGAAGAAAACCCATATTTCTCCAGAACCTGATATTATCAATAACTTATGCTAAGTTGTGTTAATACTGAGGTCTTTGATAATTGTACAAGTGGTTCTCCAAATGTACGTAAAAGCGACATGCAGATGCACAGACAGACACCCCTGTATATTTTCAGGATCCCATATTGTAAACTTAACCTAGATAATGATAATACCAAGTCTCATGACAATTGGATATGCAGTTCTCAAAAAAGGGTGACATGTGACATACTGAACGACCGCCCACTATATCCCCTCGAAGGAGAATTCATCCCAGACAGGAATAACAATTTTGTTTTTTACTTAAGCCCATTGTTTTGCCTTTTTTCCTTTGTTTGTTTATGAATTTCTTAAAGTCCAAATGTGTCTCGTCTTTGACAACTTTTCCTGATGTTACTGGGGAAAGAAAATACTTATCTATGAAAATAGTTCATGTATTTTTTTTAACCTTATGCATAAGTTGAATTACCTATTGAAAAATTGCGGAAATAATCATTTTTGCAAATGTTTGTAGAACTTGACTTCCATTTGAACCCTTGTCTACGGCTCGGTATGCATAACTCCCATTGCTGTCAGCCACCAGACAGTAGAGCCATCATACAAGGGGAAGATCGCTAAGTAAAATTCAGCTGAAACGTGAATTAGATACTTTACCTGGTGTTATTATTGTTGTTGGTGTTATTGTTGGTGTTATGGTTTCCGTTGTTGTTGTTGTTGTTGTTGTTGGTGGTGGTGTTGTGGTTTCAGGTCTAGTTGTCGTAGTTGTTGAAGGAGTAATGGCAGCACAACAAATTCTAATCTTATAGTCATTACACTGACCATTATTTTGGTCTGTATTATAACAAATTAACCCTTTGTCTTTGTCACATGTCACATTTTGCACAGCAGAACCAGTTGTAGTAGATTGGCACTGAATGTTTTCAATTCCATTAGTACATGTGGAGTTGTTTACTGACTCATAATCCCCATCATTTTCAGAAGTTGGTTTCATCGTGTTCGTCCATTCTGACCATCTCCCTGAACATGGAGGCTCTGTAAAGAAAACAAACACATGGATGGGAGCTTTTACTGTACTGTACTAGGTAAACTACAAAGCCCAGTTTTGAGAAACTTAAAAAACAAAATCTAATTTTAAAATTATTATGAACTGTATCTGGAGAACGACATTTTTTAATTGTCATGAAACCTTGAAGTAACATTATTAGCTTCAGTTATGAACAAAGTCGGAATCCCCTTTAATTGCACGCCTGGCTGTTTTGTACGTTGGTTGGGAAGTGTGTCGTTGCAAGTTCAAGATCAGCCACTGTCTGTTACGGTTGTGCAAATCAATGCTGACATAAACACTCCCACAGCATTCATTCTTGGGTCTCTCAGAAAAAAACTGTTGTGGTTTTGAAAATTGGACAGCGGGCTACTTTGAGACCACCAGATCAAAAGGTTAAAAAGGTTTTACAAAATGGAAATAAGTATGCCAGAAACATACTGCACATCCCCTGCCACGACTGTGAATTCATAAATTAGAGGCATCGGAATGATGAAAAGGTTGATCACCCTGGCATATATAAAGTGTATTACAGAATAGTATAAAATAACAATTACCAATTCAATGTTTAATCACAATTCTATAAGCAATTCTCCAGATTAATGCAAAAATGTAAGTGTGGCATACAGACTGGTGGACGAAAGGACATGAAGAAAACCCATATTTCTCCAGAACCTGATATTATCAATAACTTATGCTAAGTTGTGTTAATACTGAGGTCTTTGATAATTGTACAAGTGGTTCTCCAAATGTACGTAAAAGCGACATGCAGATGCACAGACAGACACCCCTGTATATTTTCAGGATCCCATATTGTAAACTTAACCTAGATAATGATAATACCAAGTCTCATGACAATTGGATATGCAGTTCTCAAAAAAGGGTGACATGTGACATACTGAACGACCGCCCACTATATCCCCTCGAAGGAGAATTCATCCCAGACAGGAATAACAATTTTGTTTTTACTTAAGCCCATTGTTTTGCCTTTTTTCCTTTGTTTGTTTATGAATTTCTTAAAGTCCAAATGTGTCTCGTCTTTGACAACTTTTCCTGATGTTACTGGGGAAAGAAAATACTTATCTATGAAAATAGTTCATGTATTTTTTAACCTTATGCATAAGTTGAATTACCTATTGAAAAATTGCGGAAATAATCATTTTTGCAAATGTTTGTAGAACTTGACTTCCATTTGAACCCTTGTCTACGGCTCGGTATGCATAACTCCCATTGCTGTCAGCCACCAGACAGTAGAGCCATCATACAAGGGGAAGATCGCTAAGTAAAATTCAGCTGAAACGTGAATTAGATACTTTACCTGGTGTTATTATTGTTGTTGGTGTTATTGTTGGTGTTATGGTTTCCGTTGTTGTTGTTGTTGTTGTTGTTGGTGGTGGTGTTGTGGTTTCAGGTCTAGTTGTCGTAGTTGTTGAAGGAGTAATGGCAGCACAACAAATTCTAATCTTATAGTCATTACACTGACCATTATTTTGGTCTGTATTATAACAAATTAACCCTTTGTCTTTGTCACATGTCACATTTTGCACAGCAGAACCAGTTGTAGTAGATTGGCACTGAATGTTTTCAATTCCATTAGTACATGTGGAGTTGTTTACTGACTCATAATCCCCATCATTTTCAGAAGTTGGTTTCATCGTGTTCGTCCATTCTGACCATCTCCCTGAACATGGAGGCTCTGTAAAGAAAACAAACACATGGATGGGAGCTTTTACTGTACTGTACTAGGTAAACTACAAAGCCCAGTTTTGAGAAACTTAAAAAACAAAATCTAATTTTAAAATTATTATGAACTGTATCTGGAGAACGACATTTTTTAATTGTCATGAAACCTTGAAGTAACATTATTAGCTTCAGTTATGAACAAAGTCGGAATCCCCTTTAATTGCACGCCTGGCTGTTTTGTACGTTGGTTGGGAAGTGTGTCGTTGCAAGTTCAAGATCAGCCACTGTCTGTTACGGTTGTGCAAATCAATGCTGACATAAACACTCCCACAGCATTCATTCTTGGGTCTCTCCGAAAAAAAACTGTTGTGGTTTTGAAAGTTGGACAGCGGGCTACTTTGAGACCACCAGATCAAAAGGTTAAAAAGGTTTTACAAAATGGAAATAAGTATGCCAGAAACATACTGCACATCCCCTGCCACGACTGTGAATTCATAAATTAGAGGCATCGGAATGATGAAAAGGTTGATCACCCTGGCATATATAAAGTGTATTACAGAATAGTATAAAATAACAATTACCAATTCAATGTTTAATCACAATTCTATAAGCAATTCTCCAGATTAATGCAAAAATGTAAGTGTGGCATACAGACTGGTGGACGAAAGGACATGAAGAAAACCCATATTTCTCCAGAACCTGATATTATCAATAACTTATGCTAAGTTGTGTTAATACTGAGGTCTTTGATAATTGTACAAGTGGTTCTCCAAATGTACGTAAAAGCGACATGCAGATGCACAGACAGACACCCCTGTATATTTTCAGGATCCCATATTGTAAACTTAACCTAGATAATGATAATACCAAGTCTCATGACAATTGGATATGCAGTTCTCAAAAAAGGGTGACATGTGACATACTGAACGACCGCCCACTATATCCCCCTCGAAGGAGAATTCATCCCAGACAGGAATAACAATTTTGTTTTTTACTTAAGCCCATTGTTTTGCCTTTTTTCCTTTGTTTGTTTATGAATTTCTTAAAGTCCAAATGTGTCTCGTCTTTGACAACTTTTCCTGATGTTACTGGGGGAAAGAAAATACTTATCTATGAAAATAGTTCATGTATTTTTTTTAACCTTATGCATAAGTTGAATTACCTATTGAAAAATTGCGGAAATAATCATTTTTGCAAATGTTTGTAGAACTTGACTTCCATTTGAACCCTTGTCTACGGCTCGGTATGCATAACTCCCATTGCTGTCAGCCACCAGACAGTAGAGCCATCATACAAGGGGAAGATCGCTTAAGTAAAATTCAGCTGAAACGTGAATTAGATACTTTACCTGGTGTTATTATTGTTGTTGGTGTTATTGTTGGTGTTATGGTTTCCGTTGTTGTTGTTGTTGTTGTTGTTGGTGGTGGTGTTGTGGTTTCAGGTCTAGTTGTCGTAGTTGTTGAAGGAGTAATGGCAGCACAACAAATTCTAATCTTATAGTCATTACACTGACCATTATTTTGGTCTGTATTATAACAAATTAACCCTTTGTCTTTGTCACATGTCACATTTTGCACAGCAGAACCAGTTGTAGTAGATTGGCACTGAATGTTTTCAATTCCATTAGTACATGTGGAGTTGTTTACTGACTCATAATCCCCATCATTTTCAGAAGTTGGTTTCATCGTGTTCGTCCATTCTGACCATCTCCCTGAACATGGAGGCTCTGTAAAGAAAACAAACACATGGATGGGAGCTTTTACTGTACTGTACTAGGTAAACTACAAAGCCCAGTTTTGAGAAACTTAAAAAACAAAATCTAATTTTAAAATTATTATGAACTGTATCTGGAGAACGACATTTTTTAATTGTCATGAAACCTTGAAGTAACATTATTAGCTTCAGTTATGAACAAAGTCGGAATCCCCTTTAATTGCACGCCTGGCTGTTTTGTACGTTGGTTGGGAAGTGTGTCGTTGCAAGTTCAAGATCAGCCACTGTCTGTTACGGTTGTGCAAATCAATGCTGACATAAACACTCCCATAGCATTCATTCTTGGGTCTCTCTCAAATAAAATGTTGTGGTTTTGAAATGTGGACAGGGAGCTAGTTTGAGGCCACCAGATCAAAAGGTTAAAAAGGTTTAAGAAAATGGAAATAAGTATGCCAGAAACATACTGCACATCCCCTGCCACAGCTGTGAATTCAAAATTAGAGCCATCAGAATGATGAAAAAGTTGATGACGCTGGCATAGATAAAGTGTATTACAGAATAGTATAAAATAACAATTACCAATTCAATATTTAATCACAATTCGATAAGCGATTCTCCAGATTAATGCAAAAACGTAAGTGTGGCATACAGACTGGTGGACGAAAGGACATGAAGAAAACCCATATTTCTCCAGAACCTTATATTATCAATAACTTATGCTAAGTAGTGTTAATACTGAGGTCTTTGATAATTGTAGAAGTGGTTCTCCAAATGTACGTAAAAGCGACATGCAGATGCACAGACAGACACCCCTGTATATTTTCAGGATCCCATATTGTAAACTTAACCTAGATAATGATAATACCAAGGCTCATGACAATTGGATAAGCAGTTCTCAAAAAAAAAAGGTGACGTGTGACATATGTACAACCGCCCCACTATATCCCCTTCGAAGGAGATTGCATCCCAGACGGGAATAACAATCACATTTTTCTGCTTAATCCCACTGTATTTCATTTTTTCCCCCTTTTTTTAAATTTGTTTCTGAATTTCATAAACTCCAAATGTGTCTCATCTTTGATAACTTTTCCTGTTGTTACTAGGGAGACAAACAAATGGATTTAGCTTTAAAAATTGTCAATGTGTTTTTTTTTTTTCCTATTGTAAAATCATGGAAATAAATATTCATTTTTGCAAATGTTTTTTAGAACTTGACTTTTGTTAGTTAGTTAGTTTAGTTAGTAGGGCCATCATACAAGGGGACGATCGCTTAAGAGCAATTTCCATTCAACTCTACCATTCCAAGTACCTGTTGTTGTTAATTTCTCTTGTGGTGATGGTCCTGTTGAAAATAGAAAGGGATTCATTATTTAAATTATTTTGAAAGAAAGATCAACATGTTATAAAATATAAGCTTCATATTTAAAACCAAACAATAAAATGTTATAGATAGATGTCACATTTTAACAGGGCTCGATTAAGGCTTGTTTATTTGCCCGGGACAGACATGTTGACAGTGTAACGTCAGAAAATGCATCCCTTCGAAAAATGCTTTCCTTGGTCATATGCACATGTGCAATAGCTCTCGGTCATATGGGCTTGCGCAATACCTGTTTCAATAATCCCTGCTTCACTCTTTTGTCCTGCTTACTTATTTTTTGAAACCCAGCCTCTGTCAAATCATTTGAACTAGTGAGATTCAGTTCAAATAGTTTTATTGCCACAAATAATTGTACAGGATTTTTCTTTTTTTAATTGCCCAAATAATTGTACTGGGTCTGAAAGTCTGTTTCTAGATGTTGGGAAATAAAACAACATTTTCAACGGATAAAATGAAATAATTCTTCCCCAAATAAAACGATAAATTATATATTTTTTTTTAAAAAAAATGATTTTCACAGGGCTCCAGTTATTCTGTTTAAAATGGCTTATTGAGCAAAAAAAAACTCCTTGCTGGTTCTCGTTGGTCGCTGCATGGTAAGATTGACAGAGGAACCAACCAACGGTCAACACGATCCCAATAGGGTGGTATATACACATTAAATATTCCAAAAAGTCTTTTCTATTTTCTTGATCACTCCAATTTTTTTTTCGATCGAGCATTTTTTCTTTTTCTGTAAATAAACTGTTAAATCACATTTGTTGACTGCCTTTTGATCTCAAGTTAGTTTATGTATTTTATGTTGTAGTCGTGCCGCTGCTTAACTTACTGTTAGCAGAGCTCCATCATGAAAAGCACATTGCAAATGTATTAATAGTTCTATGAAAAAATGATCCTGTCCGTAACACTTTTCCCGCTTTAAACATGTGAAATATCTGTCTTGCTAATATCCATTGTTCCTACGAACTTTCCACTGACAACATGCTTCACGGGAAACACCATCAATTCTTCTGGGAATGTTTAACGTTCCTTATTTAAGATACATTCATATTTATATATGCATATGTTATTTTTACATGTTAGTGTCAGTATATGACACTAACTTTAAAGTTATTTTTAATATAACGTTGGTATTAAGTCATGTATTTGAAAACTGATTCTCTTTTTCACTATTTAAGTCAAATATTTGAATATTAAAAAAATATTTTAAAAAAATAATATTAAAAAAAAGCTTTGTTTTTGTTTCTGAAAAATAACTAATGGCAGTTCAATCCTTTAATCTGCATTGAATTCCCAACTAACCCCACCCCCCTTTAAAATTTAGAAATCACGCAGTATATGGAGGTATCACTAAATCCCTCTTTTTTCCTGTTTATGTGTCCAAATGTGTCACACCATTGATATATTTGTCTGGTGTGCCTGAGAAAAAAGAAAAAAAAAACATACTTTGTTGTAAAAAATAGGTAATGTATTTGTATTATACAGAGGGTTAATTACCTATTGTAAATTCATAGAAATAAATAATGTTTGCAAATGTTTTAAGAAGCAAAAAAAGCATATATTATAAACTAGTAAGATATAATTAAGTTGCAGACAGGGTCATTTATAGCAAACATTGTCTGTAATTTATAACACTTATTTTATTCTCCTCACAAAAAAAAAATAATACAGACAAGCTCCAAGTTTACTCTCCTTAAAATATGCCACAAAAATGTTAAATTATTTTTTTGTGAAGCAGACATGTATGAAAACATATTTACATTACCTGTAGTGGATGTAGATCCTGTTACAGAATTTTAAAAAAGATAAAACAATTGATTAAGGCAGGCATTCATGCACACATTTTTGTTGCTTAAACAAGATGTAGCAAAAGTATAATTATTTTTACAAATGTTTATATTTAAATGGCACTGTATTGGGATTGATTAAATATTTTTATTGTAATAGTTACCTATCATAGTTACAACAGCTGGCCTTGTAGTTGTTCCTGTACAAAGGAAGCACATTGTATTAATAAATGTCACAAAGAAGAAAATAAACAGCGAAATTCATACATATTTTGCTCAAGACAACTAAAAAGAAGTGGTTTGCGCTGCAGGTAATACCAGTAATGAATCACATCAGCATAACAACACAAGATTTATTGATATAAGTTTTTATAAAAATCTTTTTAATTGAATCTAGCATTCTAGCATGTATCATAAAGGTCTGAAAAAACTGCTACTTTGTAGCCATCTGATGATGCCTTAATAAACAACTTGAAACAATATCTTGAAATGTTGAAGACTTGCTAGAAAATACGACTTAGAAACTATAATTACTTAGGGTTCTTTTTCTTTAAGTGTATGCTATGGTCTTAAATGATCAATAGCGCTTACAGAGTTGAAATCACCCAATCACATATTAGAATAAGATTACTGTGCTCAAGGGGTCCCCAAGTTGCTCAACTGGTAAAACTATGTCTGTGTGATGTCCATGCAAAGTCACAAAGGGGATTTTAGAGAGAGGTTGCATTGGCTGTAGCGCTCCTACAGGTTAAAGGCAAAACTGTCAGGGAGTTTACCCTCATTGCGCTACAGTGGACCCTACTGGCCAGGCGCCTGGTAAACTCAAACGGACACCTGCAGGGCTGACAGTAGCTCACTGACATCCTCTCTCAAGTTCCTGGGTGTAAAAGAGCAAACAGGCTTGGTCGTGGGATCGGATGCCCACTGAATCTTCAGTTCTCCTGAGTTGTGTGGGGAATGGCTGTGGTGAGGGAGTGTAAATTACTAAGATCTTGTGAAAAGAACATTTGACTACATCAGATTCAGTAGCAGGAATGTCATTGGTTAACTTCTGGTTGAATTTTCAGGATAATTAAATAAAGGGTTTCATTTTATTTTTGCCTTTTGCTTCTGCTGGTCGAGACATGATGTCTGTAAGATTTCTTTACCCATTAAAATGAGCTACAGTAATTCATATTAATAAGGGGGGATTATAAGGTTGTTAGAGCCATTAATAAAACAAGCATGGCTGAAACACCATTAAAGTGTTGCATACGGCTGTATGAGAATAACGAATACCATAGCGAATAGCAGCGTACCAGTGCTTTAGTCCGCTTTAGGCGGACTAACTTCAGGAGTAGAAAATCCACAGGAACTGAACAGAATGATTCCCAATTGCAGCATACTAATTGGAAGATCCAGTTAATTAGTTTAACTAATCTGATCAAGTGGACCAAGTTAGACTGATCATGGGAACCAACCTATAGACCCGTATATAGAAAATATAAACCAGGATCTGAAGACAATTTGAAGAAACATTTTCTGTGTGCTTTGTTGTGCAAACATAATTAGACCACATTATTTTCCACCTATTTATATAGTTAATTTACATGATCTTATCATTTTCCCCCCTGTATTCATTTTTAACATCGACTAATATTATCTTTCATATAAAAGGCAAGTTGAATCCACCATACACAATGCATAGGCTGTAAAAAGTGTATATTTGCAGCACATTCTACACAACCCCATTGGGCTCTGCATACATGTTAATGCATGCTGCAAATGGGATTATCAATGGTACTGACATTAGTCCAAGCAAGTGGATCAAACTCACTTAACCCCCCAGTTGGAAGAATCTAGTGTACTAAATTTGGAACACAGAAATTGACCCTGTGGCTTTAATGAATAGCCCATTATCCATATTCACATTTAACATATAGAATCATCATATAAGTTTTAAATACCTATTGTTATTTCTGTGCTTGTTGTTGTTGTGGACAATTCTGTAGTTGTAGTTGTCGTGGGTGTGGTTGTTGGTGTTTCTATAGTTGTGGTTGTTGGTGTCTCTATAGTTGTGGTTGTTAGTGTTTCTATAGTTGTGGATGTTGGTGTTTCTAGAGTTGTGGTTGTTGTAGATATGGTTGTTGGTGTTTCTGTAGTTGTGGCTGTTGGTGTTTCTATAGTGGTAGTTGTTGGTGTTTCTATAGTTGTGGTTGTTGGTGTTTCTATAGTTGTGGTTGTTGTCAGTGTGGTTGTTGGTGTTTCTGTAGTTGTGGTTGTTGTAGGTGGGGTTGTGGGTGTTTCTATAGTTGTGGTTGTTGGTGTCTCTATAGTTGTGGTTGTTGGTGTCTCCATAGTTGTGGTTGTTGTGGGTGTGGTTGTTGGTGTTTCTATAGTTGTGGTTGTTGTCAGTGTGGTTGTTGGTGTTTCTATAGTTGTGGTTGTTGGTGTTTCTTTAGTTGTGGTTGTTGTAGGTGGGGTTGTTGGTGTTTCTATAGTTGTGGGTGTGGTTGTTGGTGTTTCTGTAGTTGTGGTTGTTGTCAGTGTGGTTGTTGGTGTTTCTATAGTTGTGGGTGTGGTTGTTGGTGTTTCTATAGTTGTGGTTGTTGTAGGTGGGGTTGTTGGTGTTTCTATAGTTGTGGTTGTTGGTGTTTCTATAGTTGCGGTTGTTGTAGGTGTGGTTGTTGGTGTTTCTAGAGTTGTGGTTGTTGGTGTTTCTATAGTAGTGGTTGTTGGTGTTTCTATAGTTGTGGTTGTTGGTGTTTCTATAGTTCTGGTTGTTGTAGGTGGGGTTGTTGGTGTTTCTATAGTTGGTGTTGTTGGTGTTTCTATAGTTGTGGTTGTTGTGAGTGTGGTTGTTGGTGTTTCTGTAGTTGTGGTTGTTGTCAGTGTGGTTGTTGGTGTTTCTATAGTTGTGGGTGTGGTTGTTGGTGTTTCAATAGTTGTGGTTGTTGGTGTTTCTATAGTTGTGGTTGTTGGTGTTTCTGTAGTTGTGGTTGTTGTGGGTGTGGTTGTTGGTGTTTTTGTAGATGAGGTTGTTATGGGTGTGGTTGTTGGTAATTCTGTGCCTACAAATGGAAAATAAACAGGTTATATTATGTTTTAATAAAGTGCATTAACATCGGCTGGAGAACAGTAGAAGTTAAACTATTGAAATGTATTATTTCCTGAAAATACGTAAAAACAACACCACAGAACGGCATACAGATATGAGAATTATACATTCTCAAAACTGCAGACTGTTCATATCATACATGTAACATAATACCATTAAAAAAACTTTTCTAATATACTAATATGTACATATATAACCAATAATACTTCATTTTCAGTGCAGGACATTGAAACAGTCATTTATCCGAGGCTAGGCTTTATACAAAGTTACTTTGTGTAAAAAATAGTTCATTCACATACTTATGAAATAGTTCATTCACATATTTTGAAATGTGTTTTATTGTCCCCAAAAAGGTTATCAGTGGTTTATAACTTTACCTTAGATACCAGGGGTAAACTTGTGTTACAGAGACTTGGGGACAGATATAAGTAAATCTGCATCTTCAGAATTAGACACATTGTTCTGCTGGACAATGGTAAAATATCAAACAGGATTATTTCCTTTATTCATGATATACTTGAGTCATGAAAAGTACTTACATATCGGTACACCATTTATGCATTTACTGAAAAAAATATGTAGACAAATTAATCATATATGTTGTGGTCGATGATTATCCAATACTAGCATGACAAAATAATGCAATAATGTATATATAAATATTTGTGGTCATTTCAGATAATGTCTTTGGGCTATCAGTGCAAGTGGGCCAAGAAAGACAGTCACTCATGAAACACTCTCCCAACAGCAGAGGAATGCGAGTGTTTCCCATTCAGAGTCGCTGCAAATACTGGCTCAATGGTATTTATGGTGCAAAAAAAAAATGTTTCAGCCAGTGAACGGTTTAATGCAACAACACATTATTTTTTTTAAAAATCTGAAAGCAATACTGTTAATACAAATCCATACAGTGGTATTTTAAATCATAATAGTATGTAAATAACTTACCAAGTTTGGTCGCAGTCATTTTGTATGGTTTCGCCTGGTTGCATTATTTGATTATAAAGGCAGGTGCAGTCTTCTAAAGCAGAACACTGCATTGTGTTCTCATCAAGATAAGGTTTATTGTCTGGACACTTTGCATAGCAGCCTACATAAAACAGAAAATTAAAGGAGAAGATTGAATTAGCAAGACTGCAGCATCTGTGGCTAGGTTTACCCTGTTGTCTTACCAAACAAAAGTTTGACCCTGCTTTTCTGACATCACACTGCAATAGGACAGCACGATAGTTCACATATTTATCTCAGCACCTAATTATTTATAGTGCTACTAAATAATTCAGTACCAAGGTTGACCCATAACAATGAATTTACCTTCAAGCTTTGCAGAGAACGTCTCAGAAATCACGTTATTACCACAGGTCTTTGTGGCAATTGTTCCACAAGGTTTGTAATGCCAACTGCATTTTCCTGGATCATTGTAATAGTCACAATATACAGCTGTAATGAAATCACAACATTTAGTTATACAATTGTTTTATTTATTTACAACAGTTTTAGCTCCTTTAAAGAGTTAAAGAGTTAAAGATAAGAGAAAAACTGTCTTTGTTCCCTTTTAGGAGATGGCTACTTGCTATTTTCTTTATCACTTCTAAGTTTTATGCAAATTAATCAACTTAAAGGTTACGAAATAATTTTGTAGAGAAAGCTATACTTTCGCTATGTTATATTTGTATAAAATACAACACAACTAGAAGCATTTTGTTGCCCATAGAAACTTAAAAACAAAAACCTGTTAATACCTGGTTTTATGGTTTTATTTATTCACACTGAAGCTATTTAATTAGTAATTAAGTAATAAAGATAACAAAGAGATTTTGCTTGTTGGCTTTTTAATAACATTGTTAAGTTATCAAAATGTTTTAGTTTTTACATTACAGATTCTAATAAAGCAGTACATCAACATGTCTTTGTGTACACACTTCAGCTCGTTTATGTGTGCAAGGATATCTTCTGTATCTTTCTATACTGTCCCTTATTATAAACCCGTCTTGTCTAAATATATAAATACTTTATTCCATTTATGTAGATTTATTTAATGTATTCCACGGAATGCTAGATTAACAAAAAAAATAATGACTTCCTTTAGTAACATAATCCTCTTGTATTTATTTATTTATTTATTTTAAATAATATTACACCTTACTCGAAGTGTTGTTACATGTAAGAGCAAGAAAAAAGCTAGTGGTAAATATATCATAAAACACAAACCATTTCATGTAATTACACACTTATTCCACTGGTAGTTAATATGAAAAAGCATGAAAACTAATGGCATAGTTATTCATTCTATGTAACCTAAAGTGCTACCACTTTTTTACTTTAATGTATTTATTTTTTGTTAGAATTAAAAAAAAAAGCCCTTGGCCACCAATACATACGGCACAAATCTGGGGTCCGCCACGTTATACAAACATCAACCTCATTGCAAGCCTCCGCATATGCAGCAACAGCAGTGCAAAATCCAAGGTATTGTCCCTCTAGTTGACAGACACATGACTCTTTAACACAAACATCATAATATGGCTGGGGGTCCACCTAAATATAAAAAAAATGCACAATGAAGAGTAAAATATAAACCCAACCATGGATTAACTATACATTTATTATTTTTTTATTGGTCCCTTAATAATAAATACATTTCTATTTCAAGTAAACTTTTCCCAAAGAAATTAACTACTGATTAAATCCTTTATTTTCTATAAAAGAGTGAATGAGTCATCACATACTTCTACAGAAAACAGGCCCTGCAGTTGAGTGTTTTTTTACAAAGTTTTATTTGCATAAAATAACAAAAGTTGCCTATAAGGAGCTTTAACAAAACTGAACTCTTGGGTTCAGAGCTAATGATGATTTGGAGTAAAAGTTTTGGGAATCTAGAACTTAGATTCTACAGGAAAACAATAATTGCACTAAATATTTACCTTCTTATGACATTCTTGAAAGATTTCATCAGTAATGATCTTGCACCTTCTCTCTGCCCATGCATTACAGTACCAGTGTTTCTCACAGGGGGATGTCTGGTTTACTGTATTGGCACAACTGGGATTGACTTTCCAACTGTTGCCAAATTCCAGTACTTTTGTAACTTCCGATTTTCCTCTGGTTGTCATGTCATTTTTAGAGTCCCCGTCAAAGTTTCCACAGAGACCACAGAGACCTTTATTCTGCAGATAACAGAAAAAAACATGTGCAATGTAAACTATCTAAGATATGTAAGGAGGAGAACAACTTGGTTCTCCATTGAAAAAGATAAGATGATCAAAAAATAAGTTAATTTCACATTTTATCAGTTTTTTAAAAAACTGTACCCCTTCTGTCTGAAGGTGTCAGCTCAAGTACCCCTTTACAATTTTTGCTTTACTAAATGGTACTACAGCTGCAACACACTCAATCGAAATCACATATACATATACTAATACATTCTAATAAATCCTGTACCTGTGGTTGAAACAGGTGTTGATCCTGGTTTAAAACTGAGATATAGTTAAAATGTTGTTACAGAGTCAAGTCCTGTCTTTGGAATTTCTTATGTTTCATACAAATCATGAATGCCAAGGTTCTAATAGGATGTCTTTATATCACGTCTTTATCGTTATTAGATACTAATTTCAGATTAACGATAGGCATTTCCAAGTTAAAATGGAGTTTGTTTAGTACCATGTAGAAATAATCACTATGGTAAATGAGGGACTGTGGCATCCCATTTAGAACTGCTTGTCCAACTTCAAATACAGATAAACTTGTTATTGGGTGTATCATATACTGCTTGTTCAGTTAAAAAGTGAAATGTAAATTGAGACTTACTTTCCATTTGGGGTCCAATATAATGGTTACTCTTGTGTGCTTGTCCCACAACAACGTAATGCCATTCTTCAGAGTGATAATTAGGTAGAGGCCCACTGTATGAACTGAGTAGCTTGTCGCTGTCCCAGCCTCACATTTGTTTGATCTCTTTCCTAAAATTTTCATATCTCGTAATTCTATTTCTTCACCCTGTATAATTGCAAATCATATTAGACACCCGGTATAAAAAAGTTAAAAAAACTGAACTCAGATAAAAATAAAGATTCCAACCATACCTGGTAGTTAATTCTAATAGCCCTTGAGCATGTAACTGATTCCTCACAGCAGGGAACACTTTCTGCTGCTATTCGGAAAGTGCCATTCGAACCACAGTAGTCCTAAAACCAAACACACTACATGGTCACATTGAAACCAAAATCTTTTTTAAAAAGGGCTGATGTAAATATTCATATTTGAATATACAGGTATTATGAATAGAGAATGATTGATTTCCAGCAATAACAAAAAATTAAGCTCTGAATCTCTTAGAAATGCACAGATCCTTACCTCTACAAGAGTATATTCACAATTCCCATCGTAGCTGTACCACTTTAAATCAAAGGTTTGAAAGTGTCCATCTCCATAAACTTGGCATTTCCCTTTGCATTCTTCTTCTGTACAACTCCACTTTCCCCTGATGCAAGTGCTGAACAAAAACAGATTTAGAAATATTACATATTTATATTTGTAGATATTATTTGATTCAAACTGCTTTAGACATGTTTCACCCTACCATTTATTGCATCCACTTGTAACCGTTTCCCCTGCAGAGTAGCTTTTGACCCCAAACAAGCATGTGCATTCTTCCTGACGAACGCATTTGCCATTATAATCTTCATAATATCCATCTTGACAATAGCAGCCACTTTCACAGTTATCACTGGCCTATAAAAGGAGAACAGTTTGAGTCTGGTCTATCTAAAAAGTATTTTCAATTAATGCAACAAAAGGGCTGTTAATGTCAACTAAGAAAAGTAATACTGCAAAAACACCCTGGGAAACAGATCTTGGTATCATCATATCTGAACATGCATGGAACAGATTGTGGAAACACTTTCATCAGATTACTGATAATGAAAATCTGAGGTTAATTTGGTGTACATATGAAAGAATATGCTCCTAAGGGGATTAAAAACCGTATACCATGAACAATCATTCAGTATTCTGTTTATACCACAAATATACTGTATATTTAAAATAAAGAGCAATAAAATGTGTAACTCTTTTATATTAAATCAATTAATTCATAGACTTATATACCTGGCAGGTCTTTACTTTCACTATCAACAGTCAGTGCTTCGACGCAGATTTATTTCGAACCTTGTTTATGGCCTTTTCACAACCATCTCTTTAGATAGAACCTTGAGCTCAGTCTGTCAATTTGCAGCCTCTCTGCTGTTTCCTATCGTTATTGGTGGTAATAAAGGGGCTACAGGCTGTTAGGAGAAGTCTGACGCAGGCAGATCAGTAGATGGCATTTCTTGACTGAACTCATTCTCAAGGAAATCGGAGTCCAAATGAAAACAACAATAGACATTTGAAATAATGTCAGATGTATCGGTTGCGGTGTTGTTTGAACTACCAAAGCGCAGTGGATTAAATGTAAACAAAGACACATTCAAAACTGATCCCATTAAGCATGTTATCCTCTCATCTTATCCCACTGAAGTGGAATAACAAAAAGTATCCCACACTAGATATACCCATGCTTGTGGTATAAAACTCCATATTATATATCTATGTATGTATATTAAAATGAATAAATTTATTGTGGCAGAGCAAGAGCCCTGCCTGTAAGTAAAGCATGGGTGTTTAAATGTGTGTTGGTGGTGGTTGGCAGGGATGGAGCTAATTCCTGTCCCTGCCAAATACATATGTGGCTGTTCTCAAATGGAATAATTGGTGCTAATTGGGAACAGTCACATGCTATAAAAAAAGAGAACTTAAGGAGAGACTACCAGGGAGCGGGAAACAGAGAGAACGTATGGCGTTTGAAACTTACACTTGAATAAATGTTGTTTTTTTGTGACTGGTAAACAGCTTAGCTCTACGGCGTAGCTTAGAAATGAAAAGTTTAAGTTAGCAGTTACTGCTTTTTTAAATTGGACTTACTGGTAAATTTAGACTTTCGCATGTTTTTCCAGACGTTGGGCCTGAATAGTTAGAACATCTGATATATTTCTTGCCCTCTGTGCAGGCTAAAAAAAAGATAAACAAAGTAAAAGTTATAATCACCTAGTAACAGAGTGGGACACATACACTAGAAACATTTCCATTGTTTTGCGAGGGAAAAGTGTGCTTTCTTAGCACATTAATATTGTTTTGCACTGCTAATTTAAACAATTCTAAAAAGATGTATCAGCTTTTCTGGTGATAATCTTTAATAGGATCAGCTAATATGTAATAAAAATATACATGCTGGCTTTCGCAACCACAATGGTCTGTTCAGATGAAAAGTGAAAATTGGAGACAAAATTCCTCTCACAGACTGAGACAACAAATTTACACCACTTCACATCAAAAGTACAAAATTATTATACACCTTACTGATCAAATATTTAAAATAGCTTATTTATATGATTGTAAAATATGTATGTATGTGTTTGGTTATACAACATACTTATCAGTGGTTTGCAGTCCAGGTTTCCATTTTGGCAAACACTGAAAGAAAATAATTGAAACACAAACGTCAGTGTACTTTCTGGTTAGCACATTATACTTATAAAAACATCAAGTACCACCACCACATAAATTATATTAGAACATTTATTGGACGATTTTACTATTTTTGTTCCAGTGGAAAATGTGAACATACTTTTTGTAAGAAAATGGAAACTGTGAAAATTGCAAAACCAGTGAATGCACATACATAGCTGCATACAATGTCTATGACATCTAGGAGTCTATGATAAAAGTTTGTAGAGGATTCAAGACAGTTATCATAGAGTGAGACAGGCAGACATACAAACAAACCCATAAACAGCTGAGGTACTAGTTGGAGGACTTGAATTAATGAGTAGTTAATACACATAGGAAGAAACTCACCAGGAATGTCCATCAATTTCATTATGCCCCAAACTAACTGGAGTTTGACCATAATAGCACGGGCACTGAGTTTCTGCAACACACATCCCTTTGCTGTTCAAATGTTTTTCTAAGCAGCCACATCCATCAACTGGGACATCTTCCACCTCACAGGCAAAGTCAGACCCTGATAGTGACTGGCAGGTACTATTGCAGGCCTTCATGTTGTATGAAAATTTCTGATTGTTATAACATGTCTCAACTATAAAAAAAAAATTAAAAAAGGATTTAGGATCAACTAACACATTAAACACATTTCAGTTGTCCAGTAAAATGACTGCTACTTCCACTTATGAAGCTGAATTGAAAGATTGACAACCATACTGCATGTAGGGACAAAGCTTTCAGGGTTTAACCTACAGTACTATTGCAAATTGTGTAGGTGTACTAATAAAAAAAAAACTATACATTTACAGTACCCACTCAAAGAAAATGAAACTTACCACAATCGTCCTTTCTCCAGTTTTCCACAATCAAGCCTTTAGCAGCACAGGCCTTTGCATAATTACCCAGTGCTACACACGTGCATTCTACAGGATTGGCACAGCATTTTGCGCTACTTATACATTTCTGGAAAAAAAAACAAAAAACAATCAAAGATTGTAATGTTAATTTTAAAACAAAACACAAGACTACAAAAACATTACTGAGCCTTCCCCTTTTTGTAAATGTTCTGTAAATCTATTATGCTATAGCAATCTCAGGTTTTATGTACTGCATAAACAATGTTCTCGGTTGCCATATGACGGCCAAATCAGGGTTGACCATGTTAATTATTCATGGATGAACAAGCCTGTGGACCTGTTGTTGTAATACACGGCTGTCAATTTTATACATTTTTAACAACAATGAAACAGCCACTTCATTACAAAAGAGTACACAACTCAATTGAAAGTACACATTAGTATTGAATGTTGGTATTGTTTTTTTAGTACATTTCTAAATGGAAATTTGTCATTTATTACATTGTACAATTATATCATTTACCTCGAGAAAAGGTGTATAATCGACATGAGAATGGCATTTAGCAAATACAGGGTCCTTCAGGTAGGCACACTTCTCTTTTCCATATTTTTCTGCAATAACATAAAAATATTATATTCTTGGGTCTGTCAGAACATTTCAAGAGAGACCCTTCAAACAGTTTACCATACAGTAGGTAATCTGCACAGCATTTGCAGTTTCACATACTTTTCTCTACTCTATGCGTTAGTCAAACCCAATTACAATGCCAGGTGCATTGTAGATGTAGCATCTGTCTTCTGAGCTTATCTCCAGCCAGTCATATTACTAACTCATTAAAAAAAACACAAGCAGATCTTTTATCAATGCCTGTTTAATAGCTTGATGACACTTCCATGTCATTAGGAAATCAATATGCACTATTATTATTATGCTGCAAAAAACCAAGAACAAAACAAGAAATCCCTGTTTTTGGAATGACATTCTTACCATTGTCTGTGTTCATGCAGATGGGAGAGATCTCAGCACACTGTTGTGTCTGTCTCCTCCAGGATTTGGCAAAGGATTTGGAATCCTCCACAATTCCACTGCTTGCCATGAATTCATCATCACTTTTGTCATTGTAGTTGCCACACAATCCTAAAGATTACATGGGTAATAACAGTCAACATATGATTCTGTGAATTGGTGAATTAAGTAATTAATCATTTTATTTGGGCGTGTGTGACAATCAAAATTACTATGTGTACTTTTTGCATTGCTCAGTGTAAATAAAAGCTGAAGAGTGAAAATAATACAAAAAATACACTATGACAGGTAAACCACACAGCAGTCCTACCTTTTGTAACCCCCTTTGCAATGGCAGGTAATGTCACATACAGCTGCATAAAAGGACTCCTCTGAATTTGCATCTTCATACCAAACTTTGTTTGAACCTGAATGTATAATGAAGACTGCGGGAAAAATTGCACATTTTCTGAAAGAAATTTACAAAAAGACGTTAATAGACGTGCAGCTAAGAAAATAAATACCATATGAAAATGCTGATGAGACAATTTCAAGATAACAGAATCTTTCAACAATGATTCACGTAACAGGAGCAAGGGCTGCGTGGAGTAACAACTGGGATGGAGTAACAACTAGGAATTGAAATAGGTATGTATGTGCTTGTGACTTTAGAAAGAGGACTGGATTTCCCCTTGGCTAGCGGAGAGACGCCCTCGCGGAGGTGAGGCCAAACCAATCGGCCTCCAAGGCTGGGAAGCAAACGTTACTTCCCCCAAGGTGAAATTAAAAAAAGAATAGTGGATAGATCAAAGAGAAGACTAGAAGTCTCCCCGGCTTACAAGGATCGCCTACGATTAGGGAGGTCAGCGAAGCCAGAATTCCGAGGCTGAAACAGACAGGGAGACAGGAATGCTGAAAGAGAGGAAGAAATAACACACAAAGAAGGTGTCTCCAGAGAGGGACACTGGCACAGAAGAAAGCAGTTAGTTAGTAGAGGACAGGGTTTGCCCTTGACTCACAGAGAGCTGCACTCAGGAAATTAACTTCACTTGCCCCCAGAGGGAGACCATTGCAGAGGTGGAGCAGCATAGTGGAGTAAGAGAGGAGGGTGGTGGAAAACGAAAAAACAAGTGAGAATAGGGTGAATGGCAGGGTTAGAGGGTGATTAATTTTTGGCAGTGGTGGAGATCTATTTTGAAGTACAAAGAAATAAAAGTACAGTACACTTTTATGGTATAAAACTAGTCTTTACCTTGCACCTGCTTTTAAAATAGGATCCTTTTTTCTACTTACCTGAATTGTACCTTTCATTAGTGTCTTTCTCATCAATGTAGATGTTTTGTTCAGTGAAAGAGTAGGTGATTGTCTGTGAATATTTATGATTATTTTTTTAAAATAATTAAATAAAAATAATAAAAAAACAGTTCACTGTTGATAAGATTTTAATTCCAGAATAAATTACAATAATGTTATATAACAGAAACTACACTATTATAGAGTTCACAACATGTGAAAGCAACAATAAAGAAAATATGCTTGCTTAAGCGGTTGCATGGGTTAAACTACTGAATCAGTGTTACATGCAGTATTACATTTTCTAGTGGATCCACTCATGACATCCTAAATCCAGTGGACATATGAGGGTGGGGCAGGGTGGGGTTTCTAATTAAATGTCTGACCAACATAGTAGCAAAGGCCAAGGTGTCAGATTGCACTAATAATTTGACCTTACTTGCATTTCATTGCAAACACACCATTTAATTTAAAAATACATGTACCAGTATTCTCAATCTGAAAACTTACTTGGTTACCAGTGATTTCAAGTTCCACCCTTGTCAGGCAAGTCGTTCTGCTGTCACACTTACTCAGCTGAATTATTAATTTCCAGTTATCCCCCTATAAGTAGATACAGAAATAATAATTTTAAAAAATGTTTAATGGAAAACATTTACATTTTAAGTTATTCAGGTGGTGGCTGAATTTGCATGGTATTTTTGCTGTTCACCAGCATTTACTGTGCTTTACCAAATGTAGCAGGGAAGCAGCTGGCAATGCTAGGCATCCCCTTGCTGGGTAGTTCAGGGGCTGTACTCCCTGGCTTATATGAAAAAGACAGTGGTGGGTGGAGAATCATGGGTACCCGTTCTGTGTTGTCATTTGTTGTATTTTGTAGGTTTTAGTGGAGTAAGTTACCTTTCTGGGGGTAACAACAATAATGTGCTGTGGCAGATCTGTGACTTGGGAATTCAAATTTCACTGAAGCTTATTTCAAATGATACATGTAAACCAATGTTAGGGCAAACAAATTAAATATACTGCAGCAAGAAGAGATAGTGACACTTAATATAGAAGATTACAGCTTTGTTTACTTACATAACTGTACCTAACATATATATATATATATATATATATATATATATATATATATATATATATATATATATATATATATATATATATATATTTTATGTTGAAACTTGATATCACTGTAGATAGATAGTCTTGCTATAATTTGAACAAATCATGTTAAATATAATTTTTACAAGAATATACATATGATGAAGCTTAAAACATAAGTTACCATAGCAGCATAGTACTTGCAGTTTCCATGCAATGTGTACTCTTTGCCATCAAATGTATGGATGAAAGACCCCCCTTCAATTGTGCATCTTGAAAGGCAATCCTTTTTTTGACAATTCCATTCTCCACTTTCACAAGTACTGATAAGAAAATGTTTAAAATATGTTAATGCAATGGAAGAAAGTATTATTATTATTATTATTATTATTATTATTATTATTATTATTAATATTATTTATTTATTTATTTATTTATTTAGGCACTAAATGGACTCACCATGATGAACACAATTCTGTACGTGTGCTATTTGGTTTATAAATCTGTTCATCGTATTTGCAGGTGCAGTCTTCTTTTTCCACACATTTATTTTGCCCAAGGCGGTCATCAAGAATTTTACCTTTTGGAAAAAAGAGTTAAACCATTAACTTGCACCTTCAGTAAATGGGTGAAACACACGTTTAAAGATACTTGTTTTAATAATAAATGCATAGTTTGAAGGACCCTGTTAAATCGCTACTTATTCCACTCAACTCCTGGTCCAAGCTCTGTACTCTCCAGATTGGATGACTGTAACTCTCTCCTTGCTGGTCTACCCCCTTCAGCTCATTCCGAATTCTGCTGCTTGTTTTGTTTTCTCCCAACCTTGCTACTCTCATGCTACCCCTCTTCTTCACACCCTTCACTGGCTACCTATCTCTGCTCGTTTTCAATTCAAGATTGTCACTCTCCATCCTCCCATGCCTGCTCCTTCTCTTCCCTAGCCCCTCTGTGGTGGAACCAGCTACCGGAGAACTTCAGGACTGCTCCCTCTCAATGACTTCCGCCACCTCCTCAAGACCCACCTGTTTAGTCTGCACTTGTAGATGTCTTGATCTACCTCTCCTATTATGCACTGGACTTGCCTGACCTAAGCACCATGTTACTGGACACTCAGCCGATGCACTATCCTTCCACTATTGCACTACTATTATGACACTGTAGATACAAACAGCATGATTTTCAAAAGTGCAAAATAAGAACTAGGTCGCAAAATGATTTTAAAAGCATTTTTTAATGTAACTTGATTTATATTTTTAAAGCGTCAACAAGTGAATACATAATTTCAGCTAAACCCTTTCAAAGCCATATACTTAGTGACCCAAAATCAGGATTTAGAAATCACTTTGTGACCTAGTTCTTATTTTGCCCCTTTTGAAAATCATGCTGAAATTGTCTTCATCCTAAATTGTTACTTCTTATCTCATATTGTATTCTAGTAGTATTTGCACCTACTGTAAACTACACTGTATTTAAATACTGTTCTTGCACTGTAACCTTGTATTGTCCTGTAACACCTTAGATAAAGGTGTCTGCCAAATAAACTAATAATAATGACTACTTATATGCAGTAAGTGATGTCATTAATACAAATTCCAAAACTGTTCTATGTAGTAAAAACATTTACAAATACTTAAACACTGTTCATAAGAGTAATATCTTTGTGGAGTTTTACTGAGAGTGAGTGGACACCACCCTCCTGATTTAAACATTTCTAAATATATATTTACCTTCAGGACAAACGCAAGTGCTTATTAGTTTCTCATCGGAATATGTTGGATTTGAACATGTTTGCATGAAGGCAGGGCCATTATTTTTAAACTCCTGGTTTCCAGGGCAGGTGGGTGTAGCTGTATTTTATATGAGAACAAAAAAGGCTTAGTTATATGACAGTTTATATCACACATATATATACACATCATTCAGTAATTTAAATGGTTTGTTTATCATGTTTGTTATCCATTTTATTGATATGTATAAAATCTGTAAACATGGCATCGTCCATTTATGTTTCCTACATTTTTCAAATAGTAAACAGTATTTTATAATTAGAGCCCATTTCAAAAGATTATTTTATAGAAGTGGTTGAAAAGGGCAATTTTTTCTTAAATATTTAGTACCGATAAGTCTGGAAACCAAAGATATTTGTAAATCGATTTATTGTGGTCTTCAACAGCTTGGTTTTCTTCCCTGCATCCAACAGTCCACTGTTGGTAACCCCTTTGTTTATCTCCTTGTGAGATTTTGATTGCCTTATCAGTTTATTTAAGTGAATGTTGTCCTTACTTCAGGAACTATTTGTTTTCCATCTCTTATTAATTTTTAGTTTGAAATAATATGGGATCACCTGTGCCTTTAAACCGTATTAGTTGCATTTAAGCAGGCTTAAAAGTGCTAAATACGGTTTGTGTCATGAACAATGTTCCCTCAGACTTTATCACAATATAATATATTAATTTCCATAATAACTTACAACAGTCCTTTCTCCATTTGTAGGTTCTTTCTGTGACTATGTCACAGTTACGAGCCATTTCTTCAAAAACAGGACACACATGTTTCTTATCTTGTAGGCCATTACAAAACTCCATTTGGCAAATTTGAATATATTCAGAAGTTAATGATCTACTGCAAGAAGTCAAGTAATTTGATATGGTCATCTGGCAAACCTAAAACAAAAGAGTGCACCGCATTCCTTATTCAGCTTAAAGAGAAACTGATTACATCTACTGCAAAACAAAAAAGCACATGCTGAACATATTTTACCTAACTTATCTATCTGGTATAAATAACTAACAGTGCTTCAATAATACAAATCTATATTAAAACAAACATTGCATTAGTGAATTATTTTTTTTCTTTGTACAGTATCAGTTGACACTTACAAGGAGGTCACCTTCACATGTTGTTATAACATCAATGTCTTCACAGTCTTCTCCACTACTTTCTTGATTACTTGCTAAATAGAAGAACAAAAAAGTGTTAAGTGTATATTACTATATTACTATGTAGTAATGACAAAGTTGTAAAATAATATGCATCATTCCACAACCCCCCCGCAAAAATTAAATAAAAAAAAAGATTATTACCACCAGCACATAGACCACTAGTTTTTTCTTGGTATTCAGATTTAAGATTCATCTATTAGAAAAAAGGAAATAATAAAATATCATTTGGATTGAGCTGTTATGATAGTATGGAAGCTCAAATAGCAAGACTCATTCATTGCTCTACAGTTCAAAACATCTTTACTTTTTAAAGTTAAGGCATAAGGTGCATGTCCACAATACATATTTTAGGATATATCCATAATACATGTGTCATTAATAAAAACCTGAATTACATAGTAGATAAAGTTTGACATCTTACCCAAA
Organism: Acipenser oxyrinchus oxyrinchus; assembly: GCA_030684275.1. NCBI lineage: Eukaryota > Metazoa > Chordata > Actinopteri > Acipenseriformes > Acipenseridae > Acipenser > Acipenser oxyrinchus. The sequence goes on from JAGXEW010000604.1 coordinate 60,282, forward strand.
GTGCATCTATGCCATTTCCCTGATTATTCCACAGCACTGACAGGAATTCTCTCCTACTCCTCAGTCTTGTGTAAATGCCGTATTTATGGATATTAATTGATTTGTGATCAAATGGAAGGGAAATCCTGTGAATTTCAAAGTAATGTAAATATCATAATGGCAATGTTGCAATACACACACACACAGTAGAAGCACATTCAGTTTATATTTTGAAGCGACCATGGGTCAACTAAGCCTGATATGGCATATTCCTATGGAATATTTTAAATAGAATGTATTTGGCAATTGTACTAGTTTAATAATAATGTAATTGAAATTATCTTTATGACAGTATTTGTTGTTTTATACAAATATTTATATATTTCACTATTCTGTATATTTTATTTCGCATAGACTTAAAATACTTACCTTTCACCATCAACAGAAATGGTTCCATTTTCCACAACAGTTTCAATACTGTCTATAGTGATTTTAATTTTAGCCAGAATACCATCTTCCCCTCGCTGTATTATTATTTGAAATTGAGCATCAGTCTCAAATGATTCGCTGAACACAAACGCACAAGTTGATCCCAAATAGCGAAAGTTGTTATTGAAGGTCCTGAGTGATCCACTTCCAAATGTACTGCACACCCCTGCAATCAGATTACAGTAAATACTGAATCAGTCAGAATCCTTTTAATGCACAGCAAGTCATTTCGCTTTTCTTCAAGAACAATACATACACAAATATTATTCCTATTGTTTTTATTATGTTTGCAATTATTCAGATTGCTATTGTGTAAATATTTCGTCTAATAGTTAGAAACAATGCTTATGAGGCTGCAGGGCTTATTTTCAAAAGATATCGGCACGGACATTGTATACAAACCAATGGATACCTTGTGTGTGTGTGTGTAAGAGAGAGAGAGAGTTTCATGCTTAACAGTCATGCTTAACTTGAGCTCCTAAATCAACCAGTTATATTACATTGGAATGAAATAAATAATGGAGAATTAAAATAAAATAATATCATTAAAAGCAAGAAGAACACCTACAGCTGAAAAAGAAAAAGAAAGGTTCATTTAAACTTTAAAGAGAAATAGTTAAAAAGGACCAGGAGAGGAACAAAACTAGAGGAGAAAAGAAAGAAAGAAAGTGAAAGAAAGAAAGAAAGAGAAAGAAAGAAGGAAAGAAAGAAAAAATAAGGAAGGAAATAAAGAAAGAAAAGGAAAATAAAGGACAGAAAATTAAAAGAAAGCCTGAAAGAGAGAACTACAGAGTAGTCTCTCAGCTGTAGAAAATAAGAACAAGGTAAGCCACTCAAATTAAAACATTTAATTATTATAGAAATTACGAAATACTGTACTGCAAATACTGTAAAAATTCAAATTCAGTCAGAGTGTAAGTGGCAGTTGGTCTGTGTGAGAAATGGATACATTGAGCAACGGCAGAGCAGCAGAGCAGCCCCTCCCCCGCACCCACTGCTCTCCAATCATCACATACGCTCTAGAGGTGAAGAGTGTGCACGCCAGGAAACTGCACAAGCAAAGAATACTGAGGGAGAGCCCAGAGACTCTCATTGCAGACTACATGCAGTCTAAAGACAGGACTGTGATTACCAACCTGCTGTTCCACACTGAGAACACCAGTGCCTGGCATGCAGCAATCTGCAGAAACTACAGATTTATAATAAAGAGGGGCATCAGTAAAGGGAGGCAGGTACTAATAAAAGATGAAACAGACCATGAAACCACAGTGCTCACAATTAATCTATACCAGAACGGTACTATTGTGGTGCAGGGCAGTGAGGCCAGTCTTGTGGGGTTTGAAGAGATTTTCATAACCCTAAAAAATATGGCAGAAACTGAAAAATTAAAACCAGAGAACAAAGAAAAGAGTAAGGATGAACAGCAAGCTACTGAGATGAGCCTCCCTGCCCCTGACAACACTGACAGCATTGAGAGCACAACCCCTGCAGACACCGCCAGCGAGCCCCCAAGCCCCGCCCCACCCCTGGAGCTCCACAGCACAGTCTCGCAGCTCAGGGAGAGCCTGGCCCTGCTGGAGGTGGAGTTGGTGGAGCTCCGGGAGCTGGTGCTGACCAGGCTCTCAGACAACGACCCCACCGCACAGCAACTCAGAGACCAGCTCACCCAGATGAAAAATGAATACAAAGCCTTGTTCAGAGAGCTGAGAGCAGAGGTGAAGGAGCTGCAACAGGACAGAGAGGCTCTAAAGAGGGAGCTGGCGGGAATGAGAGAGGAGATGCAGCAGAGAGAGAGGAGACACACCGCCCCCAGCAGTAGCAACTCCACGGGAAGCACTGTCATCCAGACAGCAGCAAAACCCTGCAGAGAAACAGCGCCACACACACGCACCACCCCAGCCAGGCACGCTGACACACCAACACACAACGCAGACCTCACACACAGCGACAACACACAGTCTGACACTGGACCAGAGCCGGAAACAGAGCCAGAGGCAGCCCCGACCCCCCCAAGCAGACAACACCACCACACTGAAGTAGCCCTGCTGATAGACTCCAATGGGAAATTCATCAGTGAGCAGCGCCTCTTCCCTGGACGGAAGGTTTCAAAGATATGGTGCCCGACGACGGGGAAGGCCCTGCAGGAGCTGTCCGTGTCGAGCCTCGGCACCCCCACCCACATAATAATACATACGGGAACCAATGACCTGCGGGCCCAGCAGGACAACGTGGCCATATCGATAATTAAAGTGGCTGAAAGGGCCACACAGGAGTTCCCGAACACAAAAATCATAATTTCAACCCTGTTACAAAGAAGGGATATCCACCCAAAATTAATAGGGAAAATTAATGCAGAGATATCCCATGGGTGCGCTCTGCTTCCAAATGTTCACCGGGTCCACCACCCTACCCTCGGGCCCCAGCACCTCTATGATCATGTACACCTCCACAGGCAGGGTGTACCGATCTTCTCAAAGAACTTAAAGGACGTCGCCCTGGGACGGAACCCTACCAGCACCCCACAGAGCAGCAGAAAAGCTCCCAGCTACGGAGTGCAGCACAGCCCAGAACCAGCGAGTTGGACCCCCAGGAACCTGAGACCACCACAGGGACAACACCAGCGACACCCGCCCAGCCCAGCCCAGCCCAGCAGAACCAGGACCGGCCCAGCACACCACTCCGCACAGCCAGCCCAGCCGAACAGACCCAGGACTGGCCCGGCACACCACCCCGCACAGTCAGCCCAGCAGCAAGTCCACCAGCAGGCCCAGCACAGCTACGCCGCGGTTCTCAGCCGGCAAAAAGGACTGCCAGCACAGAACTGGGGGAGATACGCCACCTCCTCAACCTCATCTGCACTCGGCTCATGAGCTAAGTAACTGACACCAAAATGTAAAAAAAAATAAAATAAATAATGTATGGTAACTGCAATAGTTAAGAAGTGTGTCTATAGACACTTGTAAATATATAATAATAGTAAATAGCAAGTTTATATATATTTTTTTCAAAACATTTTTTATTTCATTCCAAGTAATTAAATGGTTTCTGGAAGAATAGTAGTTAGAATTGATGACATCATTAACCATAACAATGTGGAACATCCAGAGGCTGAGCTCCTCAGCATTCGGGCTGAAGAGCACAGCCCCTAAATTTGTAAATAGTATTCAAAACCTTGATGTGATTATTCTACAGGAGACTTGGTGCAGGGCAGACGTGTCCACTCACTGTCCCTCAGGCTATAGGGAGATAATAGTGCCCTCGCTGAAACACAGCACAATTTGGCACGGCAGAGACTCTGGGGGAATTATCATCTGGTATAAAGCACAGCTCACCAAATCTATTCAGCCCATAAAAAAAGCAGAGTCACATATGTGGTTAAAAATTAGCAAAAATATAGTCTCAAATCAGAATGACATCTACCTGTGTGCAATATATATTCCACCCTCAGAATCCCCGTACTTCGATGAGGAAATCTTTTCCAGTCTCCAAACAGAGATATGCCATTTCCAGGCCCAGGGGAATGTGGTTATCTGTGGAGATCTGAACGCCAGGACAGGCACACTGCCTGACTGTATCAGCACACAGGGAGACAACCACATATTTGGTCAAAACTCCCTATACTCCACACCCATCAGCTCCCACAGAAACAGTTATGACCGGGAGACAAATAAAAATGGGAGAAAGATACTGCAGCTCTGTCAAGGCCTGGGCCTGTACATTGTTAATGGTAGGTTCCGAGGGGACTCTTTAGGAAGATACACCTACAGCTCGGCTCTTGGTAACAGTGTAGTAGATTACACCATTACTGACTTAGACCCCTCCTGTATTCATGCATTCACTGTCAGGCCTCAATCCCCTCTGTCAGATCACAGTCAAACCACTGTGTTCCTTAAAAGAACAGTGCAAAGCAGCAACATGCAGACACAGCCCAGCAAGCTGTACAACCTCAATCATTCATACAGATGGGCTCCAAACAGTGCAGAAGAATACCAGAAAGCAACTGGAAACCCAGAAATCCAATCATTAATAGACACTTTTCTGGTCATCACATACCCACACAGTAAACAAGGTGTAAATCTGGCTGTAGATAATCTGAATAATATATATAATCAGACAGCTCTAAAATCTAAATTCAAAATAAATAGGAACACTAAACAGAAAAAATTGAAAGAAGACAATTGGTTTGACGAAGATTGTAAGAATTTAAGAAAACAACTTCGACAATTATCAAATAGAAAACACAGAAATCCAGACAACCAAGATCTACGCCTTAGTTACAGTGAGACATTAAATAATTACAAACACACACTCAGAAAGAAAAAGAACAACCATATCAATAAACAACTGACAGAAATCGAGGAGTCCATTAACTCAAACCAATTCAGGGAAAATTGGAACAAACTGAATAAATCAAAACCGGACGAATTGGCTATTCAAAATGGAAACACATGGAAAGAACATTTTGAAAAACTATACAAAACAATACCACAAAATAGACAAATATTAGACCAAAAAAATATTTATGAAAAACTAAAACAAATGGAATTGTCAATTAAAGACAATCAGAACCCCCTGGACTCACCAATCACTGAGCAGGAGCTAAAGGAGAAATTGCAGGCCCTCCAGAATAGAAAAGCCAGCGGGGCAGACAGCATCTCCAATGAGATGCTGAAACACAGCAGCCCCAAGCTGCAGGAGGCCCTGCTCAAACTCTTCAATATAATTCTAAAGGTGGGTTATTTCCCTGATATCTGGAATCAAGGATTAATTACACCCATATATAAAAATGGAGACAAATTCGACCCCAATAATTACCGGGGCATCTGTGTGAGCAGTAATCTGGGGAAGGTGTTCTGCAGTATCATTAACGCCCGGATACTGGCCTTCCTTACCGAACACAGTGTCCTGAGCAAGAGTCAGATTGGCTTCCTTCCAAAACACCGGACATCTGACCACATTTACACCCTACACACCCTAATAGACAAACATTTAAACCAAAATAAAAATAAAATATTTGCTTGTTTTATAGACTTTAAAAAAGCTTTTGACTCAATTTGGCATGAAGGATTATTTTACAAACTTATCTAAAGCGGTGTAGGGGGTAAAGTATATGACATCATCAAATCTATGTATACAGAAAATAAATGCGGGGTTAAGATTGGCAATAAAAGAACACAATTTTTCTCACAAGGCGGGAGTGAGACAGGGCTGCAGTTTGAGCCCAACACTGTTCAACATCTATATCAATGAGCTGGCCACAGTGTTGGAGCAGTCTGCAGCTCCTGGCCTCACTCTACATGACACTGAAGTTAAATTCCTGCTCTCACGCAGATGACCTGGTCCTGCTGTCACCCACAGAGCAGGGTCTGCAGCAGAGCCCGTCACTGCTAGAGCAGTACTGTCAGACCTGGGCCCTGACAGTAAACATGAACAAGACCAGAGTCATGATATTCCAGAAGAAAGCCAGATCTCAGGGAAATAAGTACCACTTCACCCTGGGCAAAAACACTTTGGAACACTGCACACACTACACCTATCTAGGCCTAGAAATCAGTGCGTCAGGGAGTTTCAACTTGGCAGTGAATGCACTAAAAGAAAAAGCACGCAGGGCATTTTATGCTATTAAGAGAAAAATTCATATAAAGATCCCAATTAAAATTTGGTTAAAAATTTTTGAAAGTGTCATCCAACCCATTGCCCTGTATGGCAGTGAAGTGTGGGGTCCGCTCACAGAGCAGGATTTTACAAAATGGGACAAACACCCAACAGAAGCCCTGCATACAGAGTTTTGCAAAAGTATCCTGCAAATACAAAGGAAAACTCCAAACAATGCATGCAGGGCTGAATTAGGCCAATACCCACTATTGATTAATATCCAAAAAGAGCAATTAAATTTTGGCTCCATCTAAAAATAGTAACATAAACTCTTACCACCATAAAGCCCTGCAATACCAAGAGCAGAGCCCAGAGAAGAGTCCCTCAGCCAGCTGGTCCTGAAGCTCACTGCACTAACACACACTAACACCAACCAGCTTCAGGACAGCTCCACTCTAACACATACAATCAGAGTAAACCAAATTATAGCACAAAACAAACAAGAATATCTTATTCATTGGGACACACACACTAAAACACAAAGCAAACTGGAATGCTATCGGGCCCTAAAAGACACTACACCCGGCTGAATACCTGACCAGGGTGAAAAACAGTAAACAGAGACAGACCTTAACAAAGTACAGGCTCAGTGAGCACAGCCTGGCCATCGAGAAGGGCCGACACAGGCAGACATGGCTGCCCAAAGAGGACAGGCTGTGTGATCACTGTCAGCTCAATCAGGTCGAGACAGAGATACACTTTTTACTGCAGTGCACAAAATATAAGAATATAAGGGAAGCCTTCTTCCCAAAAATACAAAATCTCTGCATAGACTTCTCAGACTTGCCAGACCCAGAAAAACTCCCCATCCTCCTCGGTGACCACACAAGCTGTATGGACGTGGCAGCCCAGCACACAAGCGCCTGCCACAGCCTGAGGGACAGGGAGTGACACTGAGGCTCCTCACACAGGGAGGAAAATAAATAAATAAATAAATAAATACATGTTATAGAATACATATATAAATGTATATCATTATTGTTATTATTGTTGTTGTTGTGATGTGTTTGAAGTACTGTGTTGTTTTTGTTTTATTTTTAAAAGTTTAAAAGTTTTAAATGTTCATTGTAAAGATGGAATTTACCCATCATTGCTTTGGCAATAATTGTGAAAAATCAGTCATGCCAATAAAGCACTTGAAATTGAAAAAAATTGAAATTGAGAGAGAGAGAGAGAGAGAGAGAGAGAGAGAGAGAATGTATGCATGACTCCAGTCATATGTGGTTTTCACGATCACATCGCCTTCTTGCCAAAATTGTGCCACAAATCACAAATTGTGTGTCCCCTCCAGCGATTTAAATCAAGCCGTGTGTGATGCCCGCTCGCAAAGATTTTTTAGACCTTTTACATTTTGATATGCGACGGTCGCATTGGGCAGAGTGTGTCGGGCTTAATTCTTTGTACAACTTTAACGGGAGGGTAAATCGTCTTCTCATGCTAGAAAGCCGTACAATTGACCAAAATCTATATTAAATTAGTAGAGCTGTGTTATTGCTGTGGGCTCACGACAACATCAGACTTTAGCCTAATTCATTGAGCAAGATTTGTTTTAAAAGTACAAAAATATGAAACAGGAAAAAAAAAAAAACAGTTCCGCGAATTTGTTCAAAGAGACAACTACTGGAATTTGGATTAACGTATTTATTATTATTATTATTATTATTATTATTATTATTATTATTATTATTATTATTATTATTATTATTATTATTATTTCAGTAGTCGCTCAAGACCAAATTGAAACTCAGTCATAAACATTTAAATATACCCTCCTGTATTTTAATATTAATAAGGTTATTTGCATTTGGAAGGAGAATTTCTATGGCTAATATAAAACTACATGGAAACACACACAACCAGAAACTACTACCAAAATAGAAAAAGGTGAGACTTATTTTTCTTTTTTTCATGGAAATTGCCCCACTGTCTCGTGAACATATGGTACGGCTATTGAACTTGTTTCCATGGGGGGGAAAAAACAAGCCTAGCCTTTAACCGATTTGCTTAGCCTTTAGTGTAATAAGGTAGTTTACCCACCCTTGTTTTGGCCAGGCACTCGAGTTCGGTTCTAATTAGATCGCATCAGGCAGTGCGGTTTATCAGAAGTGTGGACGCTGTAATACCAAATTACATTTTTTTGTGTATCCTCCAATATCCCAAAATGCTTTGTGCTATGTTTGGCGAAATACTCAGAGCAGGCGCCCGAAGGACTTGCTATCAGTGTACACTCCGCACTAGGTATTCATTTTTATGCTTCAAAAAATCTGTCAGGACATCTCTGTTAAACTAGTGGGGAAAATAACAAAAACACAACGTTAAATTAGGCGACTGCAAAAATGAAATTAGAGTTAAAAGTACTATCGGGGATGAACAAATTACGTAATTTGTGAGCTCTGTTTGAAATAAAATTAAGAGGACCAGAATTAGGCTCAGGCAAGATATGAAGGTAAAAACAAAGATTGTTTTGTAATTAACAGCTTTTTCTGAGTTTAATTATAAAACAGAATCAGCTCAATTTGTTTAAAGGGACTTCATCTGATTAAAAATAAAAGCTGAAAACTTCAAGCCCTACTTGTGTGTGTGTCTGTGTGTTCGGATTTACTTTTTTAACAATACTTGTTATATTTCATTTATGCAATATGGACCTCTGTTTATATTGGGCATAACGCATTATTTTAAAATAAAATACAGTGCATGGTGGGATACAATCGTATTAATTGCCACGGTTAGTTGCGTTGCTGGGAATTGTAACTGAACTGTTCTAATGGTGTGTGGATGCATTAAACCTGAGTAAACATGAAACGGTACTTCAGTGTGGACGCTTTGATCTGTGTTAATTAGAGTGGTTTCGAGTACGGTTCTCGAGATCGGTTATGTAGTGTGGACAGGGCCTAAGTCATATTCTCACTTGACGAGAGAATTTGGAGTTTCTAATTTGCATTTAAACCAAGCCAGTGTTTGTCTCGTTTTATAAGCTTCTCTTTAGGAGCATTCCATGCCAAATCAACCCGTTTCTAAGAACATCATTAGTTTCCCCCACTAAACCAAACTCTTTTCAGAGACAGATGTATGTATATTCAGCACATTGCCCAAATTGGCCCTCATTCAGTTGGAAGTATTCATTCAATCCTTTTTACCCAGCCCAATCCCTGCTCTAGACTTCTTTTAATTGATAAATTAACTGTGTACAAAAAAACCCTGAAAAATGTAGTACAGTTTGTCTCTCAAAATTGTTATGTTTTTTTTTTTTAAATCGACCTTGCCAAAATCACAAACTAAACAGAAGATATTTTTTAAAACAAATGAAAAAGCATTTACTATAAACGTGGACATGTAAATGTATGTTAAAAACTATTAATTAACAATTTATTCATTTCGATCACAGTAAATAAAAACAAACAATTGAATATGATGAAAGAGCTACCTTAACACTGGCATTATTGACATTACTACAATTGAATTTGGTGCAGATTTGCTTAACACCAGTGTATAGAGAGCATTGTTAAATCGATTAGAGATCTGCGACAGAATTTACTTTTTGGTATTTTGTTTTGTGAACCTTTTTAAATACAAATAAAAGTGTGCTAAGAAAAGCACTGAACTACACACCCTGGCTGAACTGACTTGTTACACGCTCTTAAAAAGTTGACATCTCTGTTCTTGTTAATTTAATGCCATGTGTGGCGACTGGTCGGCGTCTCTCAAGTGTCCCTTTTTTCCCTTTTCATCTTTACGACACTAAGGTAACCACTGAGCATGTGCAAAGTATGACACCATGTCTAGGATCCCAGCTAATAAGCCGGACAAGATACAGTAAACCCATCAAATGCTGAATAGCATGTCTTCTGTCCTTGATAAATTACTTGATAACTTCCAGGTGTAAATATCCATAGTTTAATGTGTAATTAAACACATTCCTTTGTACTAATACTAATGTTGTACAGTTTACATAAATCCAAATGATAACATGTCCTTGTGTTTGTGTAGTTTATTGTATATATGTTTGTAACAGAATTTACTGGGTTTGATCTGAATTTATAAAATAATTGGAACTTTTACATACCTATTTCCTCATCAGAAGCAATCATGTCTCCAATACCCTTTGGAATGCCTGAAAATACAAGTATGAAATATAATAAAACTATTTAAAGAGGACTGTAATTACAGTAGTCTATAATAAGACATTTTCTCAGGATAAACAGTAAGTTTGTTTTTAGATTGGGTTACAAAATGTTCCTAAGACTAAAAAGTTTACAGTAACTTACCATTAGACTCACTGGTGGCTGTAATGACGCCTAGTAAAGAACAAGAAGAAGCATACGCATTAACATGTTTTACATTTTATTTAACATGATACTGAAGGCTAACATTACCTAAAACATTATTCTATATCCCCCTTATAATCCTGCATACAAGTGCTTAGCTGACATACTTTATACCTATTGTAAAAATGAATCTATTTTAAACTTAAGGATGACCTACCTTTGAGTAGAGAAAGTCCACTCAGAAGGACTATCACTGCAAGCTTCATGTTGTTACTTGGGACAAACACCATCACATGCAGCATAGATAGTGCAACACTTCTTGGGGTCTCTTATATTACATTTCGTCCAGCCTAATTTGAATAACATAAGGATGTCAAGGTAACTATGTAATCAAACATATCAAAATAAGTGTCTTCCAATGGTAAATAATATTAAAAAAACAACTTTGTACTTTAAATTAAGGTTGGCCGTGATCCAGCTTTGCTAGCTCCGGCTGCAGGGTGGCTCCGGGAGCTCAGCTCCAGCTCCATGCTAGTTACAGAGCTGGTGGAGACCCCCTGATCGGGCTCCAGGCTAGTTACAGAGCTGGTGGAGACCTCCTGATCCAGCTCCAGGCTAGTTACAGAGCTGGTGGAGACCCCCTGATCCAGCTCCAGGCTAGTTACAGAGCTGGTGGAGACCCCCTGATCCAGCTCCAGGCTAGTTACAGAGCTGGTGGAGACCTCCTGATCCAGCTCCAGGCTAGTTACAGAGCTGGTGGAGACCCCCTGATCCAGCTCCAGGCTAGTTACAGAGCTGGTGGAGACCCTCTGATCCAGCTCCAGGCTAGTTACAGAGCTGGTGCAGACCCCCTGATCCAGCTCCAGGCTAGTTACAGAGCTGGTGGAGACCCCCTGATCCAGCTCCAGGCTAGTTACAGAGCTGGTGCAGACCCCCTGATCCAGCTCCAGGCTAGTTACAGAGCTGGTGGAGACCCCCTGATCGGGCTCCAGGCTAGTTACAGAGCTGGTGGAGACCCCCCTGATCCAGCTCCGGTCTAGTTGCAGAGCTGGTGGAGACCCCCTGATCCAGATCCAGGCTAGTTACAGAGCTGGTGCAGACCCCCTGATCCAGCTCCAGGCTAGTTACAGAGCTGGTGCAGACCCCCTTATCAAGCTCCAGGCTGGCTCCAGCAGCCACTGTTCTAACTTCGGGGGTCGAGGGCAGTGTACGCTTTTTGATAAAAACAACTTGAAACATTCCCATGCCTATACTATACATTTACATTATACATTTCATTTAACAGTCTGTCTGTCACACAATACATGATAACCTCCTTGATTTTGTACCAATATTCACCAAGCGTTTATTATGGTATTCAATTCTAGCATCCAATGTATGTTTCAGAATGCATTTGACTATAAGCTTTCACTCACTGTCCTCTTACTACGCGATTATGCCTGCACTGGTTTTCATAAAATCTAATGGCTGCAGATACCGCAATGCATGACTCAAGATGATAATTTTGGAGGACCTCTTATATCAATGGAAATATTATGTACATTAAAGTACTTCTGAATTTACATTTAGTTATTTGATATGCTTATTTATTTTGTTAATTCAAATGTTTAAACTGAATAATTCAGGAAGGATTTTTAAAAATGTGAAAGTCAGGAAATATTGGAGATTTTATTGTGTTTCCAAAATCTAGATTTTAATATTTTCAAATTTGTCATTTCTGACTACTTTTTGATCCTTAGAAAAAACAAACACACACAATTCAAATATCAGGTTACAGTTTGTTGTTTGTTTTTTTGTTTTACTTTTTATTTGATCCCTTTTGATATACTATTAATAATTTATCCAATATGATAGACAAGCTCTGCAGGAGTTTAAAAAAATGACATAATTAAAATGTCTATTAACTAACATTTTTGTATCAAATGTTTCTTTAAATTTAAATATATTTGGTTATTCTTCATTATTTTGCTGTGTTGAATTTTTTAAATGGTAAATATAATAAACAGATTCTTGCTCAGTACTGATTATGTTATAGGACACCATTACTGCTTGGAGGGGAGAAGGCTACCATTAAGTCACTTACAAGCTTTTGGTAATGTGAGATGATATGTACATGGATATGAAAGGGTCTTTAAAATCTTTAGACTCCAAATTATTATTTGTGCAGATATTGCAGATGTGTCAAGGAAGAGGCTGATGTGAAATCAACAAAGGGATATCAGTTAATTAAATCAGGTTCAAACAGGCCTTTGTTTCACTGTATTTTTAATGTATGTAATTATTAAGTTGGCCAATAAATCACCCCAGGAGAAAACCCCAGCTGGACTCATTATAGTTACGGTTATAGAGTATTTAGATTTGCTACTGTTTATATTATTAACATAGACCCCAAAAGCACAGCCAGTCTGGTGTCTGTAATGTGAAAAAGTTTGTCACCACGACTGAAATCAACAACATGCAGAACTTCTTGTAACACACATAGAATGGTTAATCACATTCAGTCTTCATTAATCAAACCAATCAAGAAAATGAATCAATTAAAATGAGATCTTCAAAGACGTGTTAAAGAATGTCCATACTAAGTTTAACAGAAATTGCCCCAGATATACTGTAGAAATACATGTGATTTGTTAGCTGAGATGCCCAAATATTTGCTTGTTTTCAAGGATGTTCATCCCCATCCAGGATATCCTCATGTACAGGATATCCTGTTTCATATATTTTTATGAACAGATTTGACTAAACAATCATTAAATATTAAATATTTGATTAATAGGTTGTGGTAGTGGTTTAACCTGTCTAACTTTCAAAACCCACATTATATGCAACACAAATTCACTTATTAGTTATTTATAAAAATGCAAGATTTAAAAGAAAATCACAAAGAATTATTCAGTTATAAACAATTTCAAAACCAACATTAGATTTCAGAGTTATAAAGCCCCTGTTTTCTGTAAAAAATGTAATACATTTGGGATCAAGTTTATGAAGAGATTAAAATGTAGTTTGTTTACAGTTTGCATATTTGCATATACTTAATGAAAAACTGACAAAAATAAAAAAGACATTTAGAAATCTAACGTGAAAATACTGTACTATTATTGTGGCTTCCAGTAGACTTTTGTGATATCAATTTGTAATTTCTTGATTACATGATGTTAAATAAAATATGTAAATTATGTTCATATAGTTTTTTTTAAAGTATGTCTTAATCCTAAAATTCCAGGTGGTGCAAAACTCTTGGCCATAGCTGTGTATTTGTAATTGAAATAATAGTCAATCATGGGGTTTCCATGCATGTTTTTTTTTTTAGCTCGAGAGATTTGCTCGAGAAAAATGTCTCGTGTAAAATGCTTTTTGGGGTTTCCAGTCACTCAGTTTTTTACTCGAGTAAACCGGGCTTTTCACCTAACGTCATGCAAATGAATGGGAAAGGTGGGGGTTGATATGTAAATTAGCTATGCGTAAACTACTCGTGCTGTTTTTGAAGATTACTTGTGAAATTTTATGAAAATGTGGTTTCCATGTGCAGAGAACTGTTAAACGAGTGAATCTAAGCTGCTGTAATAAAGCAAAATACCTCGTGCCTGGTTGGTTAATAATGTGTTTTACTGCTCTTGCCCAAATTGTTTTTCAAATGTCATTAGTGGGGTGTCATGTTGTTAGTATTGAATACTGTTTCAACTAATTTATCTTACTACTCATTAATTAAAAATGAGTATAAAATGAGTATATGAGTATAAAATGAAACTGACCAAAAGGTATTGCAGGTCACCATGGCTGAAAACCGATATATATATATATATATATATATATATATATATATATATATATATATATATATATATATATACAGTACTGTGCAAAAGTTTTAGGCAGGTGTGAAAAATGCTGTAAAGTAAGAATGCTTTCAAAAATAGACATGTTAATAGATTATATTTATCAATTAACTAAATGCAAAGTGAGTGAACAGAAGAAAAATCTACATCAAATCAATATTTGGTGTGACCACCCTTGCCTTCAAAACAGCATCAAGCATCAATTCTTCTAGGTACACTTGCACACAGTTTTTGAAGGAATTGGCAGGTAGGTTGGCCCAAACATCTTGGAGAACTAACCACAGTTCTTCTGTGGATTTAGGCAGCCTCAGTTGCTTCTCTCTCTTCATGTAATCCCAGACAGACTCGATGTTGAGATCAGGGCTCTGTGGGGGCCATACCATCACTTCCAGGACTCCTTGTTCTTCTTTACGCTGAAGATAGTTCTTAATGACTTTCGCTGTATGTTTGAGGTCGTTGTCATGCTGCAGAATAAATTTGGGGCCAATCAGATGCCTCCCTGATG